>QJNY01000631.1:0-41946 GCA_004155945.1 Monosporascus sp. mg162
TTTTTTGCCGTCTAATAAAAGTTCGACGCCCAGTTAACCCCGACGCGTTTTATAACGCGCTAGCTAAGCAATATGTTGGCCATATCTTTAACGTACTAAAGCCAGTCAAGAAACGTTTGCGCACTTAGGTCGAAGATTCGGTCGACAATTGATTTTGTTTTCTGTTGCCGTTAGTCTTCGCAATCTAGATATATAGTCGTTATAAAAAGATATACCGTTAACGTATCAGATAAGCGAGCGAGCCCTTTTTTGGCACCTCGTAACAACATATTTAAATTACTCAACCGTAACACTTTAAATTAACTTTAATTAATCGAAACCTTTTTTGCTAACTGTGTGTATAGCTTTTTTCCAAGCGTGCATATTATATTAACGCTTGTTGCGGACGTCATATTTTCAAAAAGTTTTTAACCATATGCGATTAATTACTTCTAATAGCTATTAGCAACAGTTTTTTACTATAACTTTTCTGCCGGCTAAGAAAACTTGTTTATTTAATATAGCAAGTATTCCTTTATATTAAAAGCATTTATTTTATTTATTTAATTGCGTAATATCTTATTGTTGCGAAATCAACCTCGAGAGGCGTTATAATATACCTACGCATTCCGTGAAACGCCCCGTAACGCGCTTTTTATTACGTCCTATGATATATTCCGCGACGTATGTTTAACGTATTAACGTCGGACAGGAAATGCTCGCGTATATGGGTTAAAGATTCAGTTAAAACCAGGGCTGTAAAAAAGTAACTTAAGTTCAATTCCACCCCCGGAATTATAACGTATAAGTTAGTCCGCACCAGGAATTGGACTTATTAAGTTAATTCCAAGTCCGATTACGTAATAAGTTAGTTAATTCCGTGGCCGGACTTGGAATTAACTTAATAAGTTAGTTAGTAACTTAAAAAAAACTAATAACTGATTATTTTTTAATGCCTAAGAATAATATCAATAATATAAATAATAATAATAACTAATAATTTTTTTAAAAGAAAAAAAAAGCTAATAAAGACGGAAAAAAAAGGAAAAGCAAAATATTTAAAAAAAATTTAATACTTTTCAATTCTTTTTGATTTTTAATTTATAGTAAAACTAATAACTTTCCTTAAAAAATAAGCTAATCTAAATTCTTTTCTTCTTCGTTATTAACTTCTTCCGCCTTTAAATTTTCGGCATATTGTTTTTTTAAGTCTTTTATATTATTAATTTTCCAACTTTTTAATAACGTTACCTACCTAACCGTTTATGGATTTAATAAACTTCTATTTTTAGTAATTATATTACTCGAAATAAAAAAGATCCGTTCGATCGAAGCTAAAGTCGTAAGGATTGATAAATATCGGCGCGCTATTATATTTAAAATCGGAAATCGAGCTATATTATTTCGCCACCATAATAATATATCGGTTTAGGTTTTAATAATTAGAAATTATTTATAATAAAATTAATTGAAAAGTAAATAAAGTATATAACTTACGTTTTTAGGATAAATAAATTCGGTTAAATAATTATTTTATTTTTCGTTTATAATATTATTATTATAAGAAATATAAAATTGGTCGTTTGAATTATCGTTCGTATTTTCGCTATTTAAATCCTTGTTCGAAATAACGTTTATTTAATTTTTTTAATTTTTTTTAATTAATTTGTAAAATTTTAAAACTTTTATTTAAAAATTACTTAACTATTTGTGATATTGAATTTTAAATAATTCGATAATATCGTTACATATATCGGAATAATGATATAGTAATCCGCCGGGTTTAAAATAGGTTATTTTAAAGCGTCGGAGTTAATAGTATACTGAATAAAAAGGGCGTATAATCTTTAATTATTTCTTTATCGAGTTTTCGAGGAAAATAATCTTTTAATTTTGTATAACCTTTAGTTATTACCGTAATAAACCCTTTAATAATTGGCGTTCATATATTAATAATTAGCTGATATATTAAAATAAAAACGAAATTAAGAAAATAACTTACTATCGAATTTTCCGTTAGAATTTATTTTTCATAACTGCAAATTAAAACGTTTAATTTATTCCATACCTGGTGTATATATAATATACCCTAAGATGCTATTATATAAATTTCGCCTTATAAATAAACTAACGGTTTAACGAATATTTCGAATATCTTTTTTAATTCCCGTAAGAAATACCAATTTAAATTATTTAAAAATAAACTTGTAAATTTTCCATTATTGGTATTCCGGTTAATATATTTTAACGGTTCTTTTAATTCGAAAACGTTAAAATTATTCGATATGTTGAATTTTAACGAATTGCGTTATCTTTTTTTATTATTTAGTAATATATTAACAATTAATAATAACGTTAACGTGCCATACCACCTTCTCGGATATACCACCTTGTCGCACACTTTTTTTAGCAATTGCAACCACCTATTTCTAATCGCTTATTTCTCAACACCACCATTATAAAACGCCTTACAAAAGAAACTAGAATGAACCTAACTATGCAGGCTACAAGAAAAGACTCGAAACTTAATTTTAGACGTCTTGGTTCTATATACCAAGTCCCGTCATCTACGTTAGAGAACCGAATCAACAACAAACCTTCACGAGCCGATATTATCCCCAATTTTCGAAAATTAACTGCGACCGAAGAAAAATCGATTGTCGACCGTATCCTTAACCTAAATACGCGAACATTTCCTATCCGGCTTCAGCATGTTGAAAATATAGCTAATCTACTGCTTGCTTAACGCGTTACAGGACGTATGGGAATTAACTGGGCGTCGAGATTTATTAAACGGCAACAACAGCTCCAGATGTATTTAAATCGGAGAATCGATTATTAACAGATTTTATCCGAAAATCTAAAAACGTTTCGTAAATGGTTTAAGCTTATTCGGGCTATAATCGCAAAGTACGGTATCGCAAAGGAAAATATTTACAACTTCGACGAGACTGGATTTTTAATAAGGTTGTTTATAATAACGGGCATAATAATTACCAATGCCGAAAAACGTAAAAAACCTAAATAAACGTAATAAGGGAATAAAAAATAAGTTATAATTATTTAAGCTATTAATTCCCAAAGTTAGGCTATGCCGTTATTTATTATTATAACGGGGAAAAATTATCTTAAATCCTAATACCGCGATAACCTATTATTAACAGCCGATTAAAAATTCGCATTAAATAATAATAGCTAGATAATAAATAAATTAGGTTTCGAATAAATCCAGCATTTTGATAAGCATATTCGGACGCGTACGAAAAGTTCGAAACGTTTTTTTATCCTTGAAGGCTATAAAAGCTATTATTCGATAAAATTCGAAAAAGATTGCGATAATAATAATATTATTACGCTTTATATACCCGCGCATTTTTCGCATCGGTTTTAACCTTTTAACGTATCTTTTTTTATTTTAAAACGCGCTTATTTGCGGTATATCGAAAATTTAATACGACGCTATTATACCTATATTGCCAAAGAAAATTTTCTTGCCGGCTTTTACGATATGATCCAAGTTGCCATAACGTCCGATAACATCAAATTTAAATTTGCGAAAGCTGGTTTTGTTCCATTTAATCCCAATAACGTTCTTTCCGAATTGGAAGTTCCTTTAATTGTGCCTACGCCGACCGTCTCCCCGCTAACCTCCGCCGGTTCCATTCGTTCCCCGCCCGTAAAAACCCTTAAAAATATTAAAAAAATAACGCGGCAATTACGTTAACGTACCACACAAGCGAGCGCAACACTTTCTGGCACTTCCTAGCAAAGCACTCAAATAACTCAACCACAACGCATCCAACTGATTCCAATCAATCGTATAATTTTTCGCCGACCGTATCTATAGCTTCTGGATAAGTGCACGCATTATATCAAGGCCTGTTGCGGACGCCAGGTTGCTATTCCTTCCTTTTAGGCCGACTGCAACCGACCAACTTCAGCAATTGTTAACAGCAATTCTTTGCCATAACCTTTTTGCTGGTTAAAAAAATTTATTTATCTTATATAGCAAGTATTTATCTTTTTGGGAAATGTTTATTTTAATTGTATAATTGCGTAAGTTTCGAATTATTGCGAAATCAAATCCGATACGCCTTATTATGCGCCCTGTTATACGTCCCGAAAAACGTCCCGCGAAACGTTTTGTACGAACCCCCCAAGTTTTTTAACGTACTTTTAACGCGTTCCTAACCCGTTTTATAATACGTTTTCCGACGTATATCTTTAACGTATTAAAGCCGGACAACAAATAATCGCGTATTTGGGTTAAGGATTCGGTCGAAATTAGTTATTTAATCGGTCGGCTTTGGGTCGTACGAAATGGGGGTAATATTAACTTAAACGCGTTAAGGTATAGTCGGTTGCGGGCAGGTTAGCAGAAAAGAATAGTAATATGGCGTCCGTAATAAGCCTTAATATAATACGTGCATTTGTCCAGAAGTTATAGATACGGCCGGCGAAAGATAATACGATTAATTGGAATTAGTTGGATGCGTTGTGGTTAAGTTATTTGAGTGCTTTGCTAGGAAGTGCTAGAAAGTGTTGCGTTCGCTTGTATGTTGCGTTTACTTGTGTGGCACGTTATTTACAAAAAAATATTAAAAACTGATAAGATAGCTCGTTAACCAAAACAATTAAATCGGTTTATTTTTTAATTAAAAGTTACTGGTTAGTTCTGTACGAAAATATTCTTCTTTAGGAAAAAGTTACTTAATTACGCGAAACGAACCATATCTTAAGCAAACGTCGCAGGACCAAAAATAAACGTTTTTAAAAAAAAAAGGAATATTTATTATACAAGAAAGATAAGTTCTTTTGGCCCAAAAAGAAAAGGGTGGTAAAAAAATGCAACTCCTAACAGCTGAAGGGGGTTGTTGTAAAAGGGTTAAGATTAAGGAACGGAAGTATAACGTCTGCGGTAAGCCTGGACATAATACGCGTACTTGTATAAAAGTCATAAATACGTTTCGCGAAAAAGAATCAGATTGATTTAAATTAATGCGATGTATTATGATTAAGTTATTCGAATTTGTTGTTACAAAGTGCCAAAAAGTGTCCGAAAAGGTGGTGTATCCGAGAAGGTAGTATGTCATATTATATAATAAATAACCTTTAATTAAATATAAAGATAAACTTATTAAGTGGAATTTTTGTTTTCGATAATTAAACGGTAAAATTCTTTCAGCTTTAGCTTTATTAATTCCTTCGAGGAAATTACGTCGAACTTTAATCATATATTTCGTTAAAACTGTAATACGGCGAACTCGATTTATTAAATCTATAAAACAAACAATATATTAATTAAAAACATCATAATAATTAGTAACGATTTTGCTAAAAAAAAAACCATAAAATTTATTTTTAAATTCTTTATGCGAATTTTAAATTTCTTCGTTTTCGTTTTCTAAATCTGGAACGTAAATATTCGTATATCGCATTAAAAAAGTTTTAACGTTTTCGTCTGCCATATAATCTGTTAATATATCTTAAACAATAAGGTTTAAAATATGCGAAATATAACGAATATCGTTATAAAAATTTTCGTTATAACGGTCGTAATAAACATCGTTAAATCCATCGATAAAAGTAGTATTATTTCGAACGTTATCTTTTGTAAAGCTATGAAAATTAATTTCATACAAAGTTATTAATTTTATTTAAAGGTTTAATAAAAAAACAAAAATAACAGCTTAAAAAAATGTTAAAAAAAGGACCGTAGAAAAGCCTATAAAGAACTATCGAAAACCGATTTTTTTTTTAAAAAAAAACGATTAAACGAATTATAAATATATATAACTTACCTAAAGATATTTTTGAAATTTAAAGCCGGATAACTGGTTAATATTTTTTCGGATTTTTGGAATATATAAACGCCCGTATGATTATTTTTCAAATTTCCGAACCCGATTAATTTGTAATTTAAATTAAAATCTAAATCGATAAAGGATATAATAACGCCCATATAAGCGATACCAGGCTTGGAGGTTTATATATCGGAAACAATAGAAAATTTACTATTTGTTTTAATTTTTTATTCAAGTTATATGCTAAAGGTTCATAAAGTTGATTTAAAAGTTATTTCGAATATCGTTTTAATTTTCGACCTCTTTATAATAGGTAAATCGCTATATATAAACGTAATTTATTAGTTAAAATCTTAACGTTAAATAATTAACCAAAACATAAAACTTTAATTTAAATAAAAAGATATTAACGTACGGGTGATAGTATTTTAATAAATCTAAAAACGATTCCGAATTAAAAATCGCGAAAGGAAGATTATTATGAATAATAACGTTTAATAACTTGTTATAAGCTTTTTCTTTTTTAAATTCGATATTATCGCCGATAATAGTATTATTTCGTAGCTATTTTCGATTTGATAAGTTAAAAAATTGACCCGATATTAACGAACTAATTTTATTTTCTTTTAAAGGGTTATTATTATAATTACTAAATAATAATAATTATCTTACTTTTTTTTTAGTTAATTTTGTTTTTTCGTTATAAGCAATTAAGGAATGTTTCCGTTCGTAATGGCGTTAAAAATTCGAAGTTTGAAAACTTTTGATAATAACGTTCGTTTTAAAATTGCTGCTAAAAATAATAAGTAATTATTAAGTCATAACATTTAAATAAAGTAAAGAAATAAAATAAATTAAACTTACCTAGTACAAGTAATAATTATTTTTCGAGGTTAGGGTAGTTTAATAGGTAGTAAATTCCGTGTAAATAATCCATTTTTAAAACTTTAAGTATTCGAATCGGCATCAGAAGATAATCTAAATTGAGGTTTGAGTTTTTTTTTTCGAATTTATCAGCGTTGGAAACGTTGGAAGTTTGGGATTTAAAGATAATACTGGTTTCTTTAAAAGAAGAATTAAATTGAAAATCGGATAAAGACATATTTTTTTCAAAAAAAGGGTATTTTTTCATAAAATTAAAAAAGGAGCTAAGGTAAATAATAACGCTAATAAAGTGCTCAAATCGTATTTCGAAGTATTGTTTTTAATCACTTTTAAGTAAAATAAAGAAAAAATTAAAACTTAAAGTAAAACGCGGAAAGATTCCTTATTATAGGAATTTTTCTGGTTATGAAAAAAGGATCGGCTTTCGGATTTAGGCTTTACTTAGCTTATTAATACGGAATAAATAATTAACTTTTTAATATAAAATACCTAATTACTTTATTAATACAGAATTAATAAGCAGCTTATTAATACGGAAATAATAATTAATTTCTGAATATAAAATTACTAATTAATTTATAAATAACTAAAGAATTAATAATAACCTTATTAATAAGTTTAAACCTCTTATTAATGTTTATAAATTTATGATGTCCGTTATATTCCTTAAATTTATTAAGTCCCTTATTTCCTTATGTTGCTAATATTAATTATAATATATATATATCTTATTTTTCCCTTTAAGCTTTCAGTTATTTTATATTTACGCAATAAACTTATAAAATATTAGTTTATTACTTATTTATGCATTCGATTTACCTTATAATATTTTTCGTAACGTACCACACCACCGAGTCGGCCACACCACCGAGTCGGCCACACCACCGAGTCGGCCAGCCGAGATCACGTGATTATTTTTACAACTTTGTAAATTCGTAACTACGTTAAATTTTCATATAATGTTATAAAACTTTAGCATTTAATTTACTAGAATACTTATTATCCAATGAAAATTTTAAGAAATTAGGCGCTCCACTTATTTCTGATTATTAACGAATAGGTATTTTTGTTCTATGAAATAGCCCCACCTTTCTTATATCCGTAAATAAATTTTACATAAAATAGAAACAAATACTAGTATCTAGAAGGCCTTATTCGAAGTTGTTTTACAAAAGATTATGAAATTTAGTAAAGTATTAGTTAAGTTATTAAGAAATTGATAATAAGAAATAAGATAATATCTTTTCCAAAAGTAGTTAGATTTAAATGCAACTTAGCAGACTTAAGCGCCTAATATCTGTATACGTTACTGTAAAATTGCATTATATTTGATGGATATTTGGTAAAGTTGTAAAGGATTGTATAAATGTGGGTCCGAATAGCCGACTCGGTGGTGTAGTACGTTAACCCTTTATATTTATATTTATATTTTATTTATTAGAAAACGAATAATGCCTGTTACTTACGGTGATCTTTACGCTGCTTTTATGCGCAAAATCAAAGCTGAAAATGATTTTAACGAATTATTTTCCGATTTGGAATTAGCGGTCCCTTAAATAGGTATTTCTATTTTGATATTTATTTTGATATTTATTTTGATGTTTATTTTTAACGTTAATTACTTAGGCCGAAGAAGAAAAATCTTTGCACGTTTTATATAATTATAAAACCGATATTTAAACATACGCCTATACTGCTTATGACGGTTTATTATGGCCACATATTCCGCAAAATCCATATAACCAAGAGGTTAGATATATTATATTATCAAATTTTATATATATTAATTTACTTTTCGGCTTATAATTACAATCGGTGGTACGAACTTGCACTCGAAAATAACCCGAAAAATTGACTTTATCCTGCTAATCCATTATTCGACCCATTTTCGTATAACTTCGAACCTCCTAAAGAAGTATGTTATTTAAAATTAAATCTAATTATATTTTAATATTAACAAGGGTTTATAGTGGTTTTTAATACCTAACTGGTGGCATAAATTTATGTCCGAATGGTCTTACGAAGAAATTAATCAAAAAAGCCGTTCTGTAAGTTTAATTTTATTTATTTATTTATTTAATTAAACAGTTAATTTTTAATAGCAGGTCTTTTCGTACGGAATTTTCCCAGGCTCAGTTTTAAGCTCCGAAAGTACCGAAACTTGTAAAATTACAGAGGAACCTTTTGATAAAGAAATTCCGGTAAGCTAACTACTTCTTTTTAAAAAAGGTTATTAACAAATTTTTAGAATTCTTATCCTTTAAGAAAAACATGTAACTGCTGCTGCCGAAAGTTTAAAAGTCGAAAGGCGTTAAAAAAAACATCAATACTGGTTTAATAGGCGTAGAAAAATGTATAATTAACTTTGGTTTCCATTATATTAAAGGTATTTTTGATAATTAAAATTAACTATATAAAACTTTTTTATTATAAATCTTTTAATAATTATATTCGAAAATGTATTTTATAAGCGTTAAACTTATTTATGTATGTATATTAAAGCGTCTTTTTATATTAACATAACGTCCTTTAAGTAATAAAATATTTTCCAGACTTTTATTTTTTATAAAATAAGATAATCCATTAGTTTTTTTTTAGTTACTAACTTAATAAGTCCAAGTTAATTCCGGCTCCGGACTTGGACTTATAAGTTAATTCCACCCCCCGGAATTTAACTTATAAGTTAGTTAGTAACTTAAAACGGACTAATAACTAAGGAATTATTTTACAGCCCTGGTTAAAACCCTTTTTTCCGTCGGTCGGCTTTAGTTCTTGTAAAATGGGGGTAATATTAGCTTGGACGCGTTGGGGACGGTCGGTCGCAAGCGGGCTGGAGGAAAAGAAATGGCAACATAACGTTTGCAACAAGCCTTAATATAATGTGTACGTTTGGAAAAAAGCTATAGATACCGTTAGCAAAGAAGCATTCGATTAATTGGAATTGATTTGAAGTGTTGCGGTTAAGTAATTTGAATACGTTGTTGCAAGTTACCTCAGCTAGCTCAGGCCTCTGCTGGCTCGTTCTCCAATTTCTTCAAAGTCACTCAAGTACAGCTCCACAACGCTAAAAATTAACCAATCAAATCCCAAATTCCCGTAACGAGCCAGCGAGGCCTGAGATCTAGTTACACGAAAACGCCTTTGCTTTGCACTTTTTTAATAAAATTATTAATCTTTTCTTTGTTATACAGCCAATTTTAGCCCGTAAAGTTCGAAACCGAATATACGCGTCAAATATAAGCTAATACGCGTATAGAGATTTTTTTCAATTTTCTTAGATAAAAAATGCAGCTTATATAGTTAAGTTTAGCTACGGGTAAATGGGTAACCGCAACGCCCTTATAGCTACGACAGCACAATTACAGGCCGTATTATTATGTACTGGCCTTTCCTGGTATATATTGTATAAGGAGAACCCGTCCAGTAATTTTTTTAGGCCGTACGGGCTGTCGTTATTACGTTGCAGTCATAAAAAAGGTTAAAGTTAATTTAATCCGGAATGCCCTTATAACTGCAATAGCACAACTACCAGTTTTATTATTATGTACCGGACTTCCCTGGTATATATTATATAAGGAAACCCAGTTTAGCAATTTTTTGGGCCGTACGCGTTATCGTTATTATGTCGCAGCCAGGGTTGATAATGTAGTCTGTAGTCATTAGTCATTTTTTAGTGACTAACTACTGTAGTTTTAGTCACCTTACTGACTAACTAATGTAGTTTTAGTCAGGCCACTGATTAACTAATGTAGTTTTAGTCACCTTACTGACTAACTACAGACTAATGTAGTTAGTCTTAGTTAGTCACTACAAATGACTAATGACTAAAGGTTTTTTTTGAAAAGTTTTCCATTTTTTCAAAGTTAAATTTCCAGCCGTTTTGGTTTTTCTAAAAAAACAACTCCAGCTTATTTAGGGTTATTTTTACTTATATTATACATTTTCAACTAAATGTTGTATAAAAATTATACAATAACCAAAACGGAAATATATTTTTAATTATTTAAATTTTGTCTATAAAAACAGTTAATATTTACAGAAAATTTAAAGAAAAAATACAAAAATAAAAAATGTAAATAAAAGTTTCTTAAAAAAAGTTAAGCTTTTTCTTTTAAACAAAAGCAATATAATATTAATGATTTAAATATGTAGCGAAGTCGAAAGCGAATAAATACGAAAACACGATATAAAAGAATAAATAAGGGATATTAACTGGAAATCCAAAGGGAAAAACAGAAGGATATTAAACGGTTAATACGAATACGAATAAAAAGGTTTCGATATAAATATATTTTATTTTAAAGCTTATTCATAATTTGTCACACTTTTTCCATAAAAAGAGTAATGTTAAGTTATTTTTAACAATTCTAATAATAAATATAAAGATAATTAAAAGAAAATTATGTATAGGCTGTAGTCATTAGTCATTTTGTAGTTAGTCACTGACTAATGTAGTTAGTCTGTAATCAGGTAACTGACTAACTAATGTAGTTTTAGTCAGCTTACTGACTAACTAATGACTACAAGGTGTAGTCTGTAGTCTGACTATTAGTCACTAATTATCAACCCTGGTCGCAGCTATAAAAAAGGTTAAAGTTAATTTAATCCGGAATGCCCTTATAGCTATAACAATATAACTATTAATCTTATCATTATATACTGGATTTCCCTGGTATATATTGTATAGAGAGAATCCGTCCAGCAATTTTTTAAGCCTTACGGGCTATCGTTATTACGTTGCAGCCATAAAAAAGGTTAGGGTTAATTTAATCCAGAATAACCTTATGGCTACGCCAGCATAATTACTAGGTTTATTATTATATACCGGACTTCCTTAGTATATATTATATAGGAAAAGCCCGTCCGGCATTTTTTTGGGCCGTACGGGCTATCGTTATTACGTCGCAGCTATAAAAAAGGTTAAGGTTAATTTAATCCGGAATGCCCTTATAACTGCAACAGCATAACTACTAGTTTTATTATTATGTACCGGACTTCCCTGGTATATATTATATAGGAAATACCCGTTCAGTAATGTTTTAGGCCGTACGGGTTATCGTTATTATATCGCAGCCATGAAGAAGATTAAGATTAATTTAATCCGAAATACTTTTATAGTTATAACGTAACAACTATAACCCGTACGAGCAAAAAAAATAACTAAACGGGCTTCTCCCAGACTAAATTACCCTTAGAAAACCCATTTCGAATGATGTACGCGGTAATTGTTACGTTGCAACCCTAAAAAGGTTAAAATTAGCTAATTCCGGAACGCCTTTATAGCTGCAACGTAACAACCATAACCGGTACGGAAAAAGAATAACTGTACGGCTTCTCCCATACTGAATTACCCTTAAAGGGCATAGTTTAAATAATGCACGCGGTAATTGTTACGTCGTAGCCATAAAGGCGTCCCGGTTAGAAAATAGGTACCAATCGTAAATTTTAACTTCTTTCTTTAATATATTTACTAAAATAACCCCGACCAGAAGTCACTTATATAGTTAGATAGCTTTTCTAAAGTTATATATAACTGTAAATTTTTAATTTTTTTTGGTTTATTATTTTACTTAGTAGTTTTCAAAATAAATTTTGAAAATTTTATATAGGACGGTGCCAATTAAGGCCAAAAATTCACAACTTGATATCAGGCCCTATTTTCAAGGTTTTGTTATTTCTGTAAAGACTTTTCTTAAAGACGTTTAGTTAATACATTGGACCCCTGCAGCTACTTCCTGACTGAAAGCTCTAGCCACGGCTGCGCCTGCGGCGCAGCCACAACCTCAAAAATGGGCTGATCTTGATGAGGCAAGTTGCAAGGCGTCAAAAAAACGGCTCGCTCGCTTATCCGAGACGTTATATCGTTTATGCAAAATAACTTTTACGACTTTATATATGAAACTGAACGTTGTATAATTAAATTTCGGGTTTCGTTTTTTAGCCTAAACGGCCAGGTCTATTCTCGCTTTTTTGGTAAGCCGTTCTACATTGTTAATGTTAACAAATAATCAATTGAAGTTCGGTGATTAGAATGTGCTAAAAACCGTTCGGAGTATTTGTGCGTCCGCAGTACTTGTGTCGCACGTCAATCAATCTGTTAATTGTAGTAATTTTAATTAAATCCTCTACTTATTACGTAGTATAACTAGTTTTTCGTAGTTAACATTTTTGGACACTAATTTGCAACCCTGCCGGCCTCGGTAACATTCGGTGGGGGGTGCCGAGGGTTTCCTCTCCACTCTAGCTTTCGGGGGCGCATGAATTCTTCCAAGACCTCGTCTGTAACAGCTGCCCTCCTTGTCTGGAACTGCTGCACGTATTCCTGCAACAAGTCGATGGCCATCTTCTTGAGCTCGCCCGTGAGCAAGCTGCCTTCCCTGTAATTCTTGTAGACCTCAGCCAGTTTTTCGTCACTCTCCTCAAAGTACGTCAGGTAAATGTACGACACGTCCACATCTGGGTTGCCTCCAATGCGGCGGTGCTCCTCGAGGTTGGCCTGGCCACCACTGAACGCGTGGCGGTTGATCTTTGTCTTGATTTGCTTCGCTGAATCGGTCATGAAGATAGCCGAATTTGGATTGGACGATGACATTTTGCCGCCGGCCCCTTGCAGGGCGGTTAGAAATTTGGAGTGAATCAAGGCGGGCTTCGGGGATGGATTTCGCATGCGGTGAGCATTGTCTCGAACTGGAAGTCAGGGGGGTCAGTACTCGGAAGGCGAAGCCTTTAACTTCCAGGGAATGAACAAACCAAGGCGAAAGTAAGGGTCTTGATCAATGCCCATGGGGATCAAGCAAGGAATGCGGGCGATTGATGGATGACGATGCTGTAGAGGCTCCTCTGCCCAGATTTCGGGATACGACGTCGCAAATGCAGCTACGCACTGGACAGACGGGAAAAAGGAGCGGCCGATGTTGGTGCTAGTTTTGATTAGCCTGCAAGTGACAAGGCTGTGTAAGGGTGCCTTACCTCTCATTGAAGCCAAAGGCACCCCGAACTTGATTAAACGTGACAAGCTTGGAGAACTCCCAGGCATTCATAAGAAAATGACCTCCGAGGTACTTCAGATCACTATAGATGAATGTCTTCTTGATGTCAAAGCCCAGGGCAATGATGTCCTTTGCGTTGTCCATGGCATATTTCATTGTCTCCTCGCAGGTGAGATTGTCGTTGAAGATCGCCTTTTCGTCGTCGGTCAGCATGCTGTTGTCGGTTGGTTAGTCCGGGTCCTTGAAGAGACGCGCGCACATGTATATATATATATATATATAAGTGTAGCCATACATGGGAGAGAAGGGAGGTTGGAGTGGGAGAAAGCTCACAAAACTAGAGGAACGTCGAAGCATTCCTGGAGCCACTGTGTAAACTGCATGGGGATAGTATGGCCCAGATGTAAACTGCCCGTGCTTGGCCCTCTTCCCGTATAGAGAAAGAATGGCTCGCCGCGCTCATAGCAGTCGAGTATCTTGTCGAAGTCACGGTGGCTAAAGAAAAGACCGCGACGAAGCCATCGATGGGGCTTCCGAGAGGTGACCCGCTCGAAACGTTCGAGGAGAGCCGTGTCAATAGCCTGCGTGTTCCATTTCCTGCTCAAGAAGACATTAATACGATATATACAAGGCGGAGACTCCATGAATTTTCTGGGTGTACGTGCCGGATGAGTGCGTCGTAGTCAATTGCAACTGTATTCCCTCCTTCGTCTTGTCCGCCTTCAACCGACCAAGGGTTGATAACCTGATCATGTACCACCGGTGCTGGCGCCTCGTCGACAGTGGCCATATCGCATGCGAGGATCGGCTGAATTAAAAAGGTTGCGGGATTGGTGTGGTGAAGGCGGAAAAACGAATTAACACTGAGAGCGGAATACAGAGGAGGGGTAGGAGGGGACGGGGAACGACATTTGCACCACACGAGAAGTCTATCGATCTGGGGGGGGCAGGGGCGGGGGCGGGGTTTTCCAATTAACCAAGTAAAGGGCGCTACTATTTAAGAAGTCTAACATTCAGCGTATTAATGTTATGACCAAATGGCCTGAGAACGGTCGGAGGGTGCGGGACGCATCCCCGATGTGGGGTCTCGAGTCACGTGACTGACTCAAATGGCTCAATGTCTTTGATTGGACCAGAGGGGATTTAGCACCTTGGGCCGGTTGAGCCAGGAAGGTGGCTCAAAGGGCTCCAAGGGACTTGACCACCGTGGACGGGTTTGAGCCGGCTTGAGTACCTTGAGCCAGAAGTAGGATATATACGCTCGTTATGACCATAGTCTAGATAGCACCAACTTGCAATGATAATTGGTTACACAGATCTACATCTGCTATTACCAGACGTAACTACTCATACTTCATTGCTCAAAATCCTACGATACCACTGCTAACATAAACCGTACGACTAGGTTTAATAGTTGGTTAAGCCGATAGCCGTCACAATTAAATGCTGGCAGAAGCCGTTAGATGTTGCCTCATCGAGATCAGGCCCTATTTTTGAGGTTGTGCCTGCGCCTGCAGCGGAACCGTGGATAGAGCTTTCCATCAAGAAGTAGCTGCAAGAGTCAAATGTATCAACTAAACCCTTTTTAAGAAGAAGGCCCACAAAAACAACAAAACATCAAAAATAGAGCCTGATGGCAAGTTGTGATTTTTTGGCCTAAATTATACCGCGCCCATACAAATTCGAAAAAATCATCATCGTCAACTTTCGCAGTATATATTAGTGACGAAATCCTTATCGTTATAACTTATATAACTTAGTGTAAAATTTAAATCCCTATCTTATAATACTATTACGGTCCTAATCAGCGCAAGGTGAAAAACGTTATAGAAAGAAAATAGCCGAAAATTTGAATTGTATCATGTCGTAATCCGCTACTTATTTTCAATTAGTATAATAATAATATAACTAACTTTATAAGCCAAAATAATAATATGTAAAGCTTAAGATTGCCTGTAATAAGCTCCGAGGTATATTCTTTTTCTGGTTAACTAAATACGCGAAACGTATTAAAAGGTTTAAGGTAGAAAATTTAAACTTTTAAGAAATTAACTTTTTAAAGCGAAACGTTTATTTTTATCCCACAGCTTTACAGGGTTTTGGTTGATATAAACGTAATTAACTTATACTTTAGTTAACGTTAAATATACGACCGATAATTTTACGGAAATTTTACGCCGTTAGTTTGTTCGCCTTATATTAAGTGCTATATTTGGCGGATAAGGCCGTGTTTTACACAAGGAATAAATACATACGTTACACAATCTGGGTTTCAAAAAACTCAATATTCTTTTCGTTTTTAAGATAAGCTTAAAAAGTTCCTAATTATTTAAACCTTTTCTTAATAGTCGACCTAATTATTATTTAAATCGTATTTTTGGTAAAGTTAGCGGAGATATAACGAACTTTTACATTTGTAATATTATGTTTGCTTTTATCCTGATATTTACGGAAACGAGAAAGTTCGATTTAGAAATATTCGAACATATAACTGCTGGATAACATTATTATATTAATTTTTATTCCGAAATAGTTAATAAGTAATCAATTTTAAACCGCCATATAAAATTTTGTTTTCGAGTGACGATATGGCTTAATTATTATTAACGAAATATGTGTATTATCGGAATAAATAGTCTTCCAGCCGAAATATGTTAATATTCGTAAATTACGTTTTAAAATTTTTTAAACATATATTGGTTTGCGTATACGGGAACCGCCAGCCGTAACATAAAAAAGAGAATTGCAAAATATAGGGACTTTAATAAAGCCGGAAAGTTAACTGGATATAGTTATGAGGCAAAGGTCCGGCGTTTTAATATTAATCCTTTCGAAATCGATATGATGATAAGTTTTATATCTAGAGGTTAACGTGTAAATTAAACGTATTTAAATTTCCTGTTAATTAATATACCCGAGTTATCATATAATATCTTCCAGGTTTAACTTAACAAGTTACGTATTATTATTATGATTGTTATTTATGTTAATAACCGACCGATAATAAAAAATATCCTTATCTACTTAATAATTAAAAGTATAGTAAATCGGGGGTATTTGTCGAAAGTTATAAAAAAGTTTATTAAGTTTTATATTTTCGAAATGCTTTACGGGAACCGAGTTTACGTATATAATAAATTAAAACAATTTAATAGTTTTAACGTCCCACACAAGCGAGCTGGCCACACATTACCTCAGCTAGCTCAGGCCCCGCTGGCTCGTTCTCCATTTTCTTCAAAGTCACTCAAGTACTACTCCACAACGCTAAAAATTAACCAATCAAATTCCAAATCCCCGTAACGAGCCAGCGAGGCCTGAGACCTAGTTGTGCGAAAAAGGGGTCCGTTTTGTACATTTGCTTCTTTAAGAAAACAGAAAATCTGTGATAACTTGATAACAAGACGTTTCCTATAGATATATATATATTTATACGAGTTACGTTGTTATGACATATCATAAGTACCATGTTGGTCCTAATTAGGACATTTTTGCTATTTCTAGATATTAACGAATCTATCAGCTATAGCCCGAATACGTGATATTATTATCCTTCTTTTTAGAACACGACGAATCAGAATTTTCCCAGTTTTATCGAGCTACGCCCTTAAAACAGAATATACGCACGCGTATAATTAATTTCTGGCAATAATACCGAAAAACTGATGGGACGTTTGAAAACTTTATTCGTAGTTAGGCTTTTTGTAACGATGGCTGAGCTATTAATTCAACCGTTCGGATTAACTGATTGATTAACATATTAAAAGAAAAACGAATGCGCGATAGGTGATGAGTATGCGAAAGTTGGCAGAAGTTTATTATTCCTATTCAGGGTTGCAAATTAGTTACTAATAGTTTAACTAGAAACTACAACTTGTAGTTTGTAGTTAGTTAGTGCTCTGACTAAAACTGGAATCCTTTTCGCGTTTTACTTTAAGTTTTAATGTTTTCTTTATCTTACTTAAAGTAATTAAGGACAATACTTCGAAATAAGATTTGGTTACTTTTTACCGTTATTATTTACCTTAACCCCTTTTTGATTTTATTAAAGAAATACAATTTTAAAAAAGTTTATCTTTTTATCCGATTTTGAGTGTAATTCTTCTTTGAAGAAACCAGTATTATCTTTAAATCCCAAACTTTTCACGTTTCCAACGTTGATAAAATTGAAAAAGAAAACAAACCTGAATTTAAATTATTGGTGACACCGATTCGAATGCTTATATTTTCAAACATGGATTATTTACACGCACTTTACTACCTATGGAATTATCCCAACCTCGAAAAACGGTTATTGCTTGTACTGGGTAAGTTTTATTTATTTTATTTCTTTATTTAAATTTTATATTTTAGCAACTACTTTTTTTTCAGCTGCAATTTTAAAACGAACGTCATTGTAAAAAGTTTTCAAACTTCGAATTTTTAACGTTATAACGAACGGAAATATCCCGTAATTGCTTTTAACGAAAAAACAGAATTAATTAGGAAAAAAAAAGTAAGTTAATTATTATTATTTAGTGATTATGATAATAACCTTTTAAAAGAAAAAGAAATTAGTTCGCCTATATCGGATCAAATTTGTAACTTATCAAATCGAAAACGGCTACGAAATAATACTATATCGGCGATAATATGGAATTTAAAGAAAAAGAAGCTTATAACAAGTTATTAAACGTTATTATTGATAATAAACTTTTTTTCACGATTGTAAATTCGGAATCGTTTTAAGATTTATTAATATATTATAATCCGTACGTTAATATCTTTTTGTTTTAATTAAAGATTTATATTTTGGTCAATTATTTAACGTTAATATTTTAACTAATAAATTACGTTTACATATAGCGATTTACCTATTATAAACATGTCAAAAATTAAAACGATATTCGAAATAAATTTTAATTCAATTTTATTAACCTTTAACATATAATTTGAACAAAATGTTAAAACAAATGACAGATTTTTTTTTGTTTTCGGTATATGGACCTCCAAACCAGGTACCGCTTATATGGGCGTTACTATATCTTTTATCGATTCGGATTTTAATTTAAATTACAAATTAATCGGGTTCGAAAATTTGAGAAATAATTATACGGCCGTTTATATATTCGAAGAATTCGAAAAAATATTAACCAGTTATCCGACTTTAAATTTTAAAAATATCTTAGGTAAGTTATATATTTTTATAACTCGTTTAATCGTTGGTATTTTAAAATGGTTTTTCGATAGTTTTTTGCAATTTTTTACAGTCCATTTTTTAATATCTTTTTAAGCTTTTATTATTGTTGTTTTATTAAGATCTTTGAACAGAAATAATAACTTTTTATGCAATTAATTATTATAGCTTTATAAGAGATAACCCTCGAAACAATACTACTTTTATCGATCGATTTAACGATGTTTATTACGACCGTTATAACGAAGATTTTTATAACGATATTTGCTGTATTTCGCATATTTTAAACCTTATTGTTCAAGATATATTAGCTGATTATATGGCAGACGAAGACGTTAATACTTTTTTAATGCGATACACGAATACGTACGTTTTAGATTTAGAAAACGAAGGCGAAGAAATTCAAAATTTGAATGAAAAATTTAAAAGTAAGTTTTAAAGGGTTTTTTTGGCAAAATCGGTATTAGTTATTAGAATGTTTTTAATTAATATATTGTTTATTTTACAGATTTAATAAATCGAGTTCGCCGTATTGCAGTTTTAACGAAATATATAACCGAAGTTCGACGCAATTTCCTGAAAGGAATTAATAAAGCTAAAGTTGAAGGAATTTTACCGTTTAATTATCGAAAATAAAAAATACCGCTTAGTAAATTTATCTTTATATTGAATTAAAGGTTATTTCTTATATAACGTTATTATTAATTGTTAATATATAAATGAATAATATGTAAAGATAACGTAAGGCGCTGGAATTTAATATATAGAATAATTTTTACGTTTTTCGAATTAAAAGAACCATTAAAATATGTTAACCGTAATACCAATAATAAAGAATTTAAAAAGTTTAATTTTTAAAAAATTTAAATTGGTATTTCTTATAGGAATTAAAAAAGATATTCGAAATATTCGTTAAACCGTTAGTTTATTTATAAGGCGAAGTTTATATAATAGCATCCTAAGGTATATTATATATAAATCAGGTATGGAACAAATTAAACGTTTTAATTCGTAGTTATAAGAACAAATTCGAACGGAAAATTCGATAGTAAGTTATTATCTTGATTTCGTTTTTATTTTAATATATTAGCTAATTATTAATATATCGACGCTAAATTTAAAAGGGTTGATGACGGCAATAACTAAAGGCTGTACGAAGTTAAAAGATTATTTTCTTCGAAAATTCGATAAAAAAACAATTAAAGATTATACGCCCTTTTTATTTAGTATATTATGAACCCCGATGCTTAAAATAACTTATTTTAAACCCGGCGGATTATCATATTGCTATTCGGATATATGTAATGATATTATCGAATTATTTAAAATTTAATACTATAAGTAAGTAATTTTTAGATAATAGTTTTAAAATTGCAGAAACTAATTAAAAAAAGTTTAAAGAATGAAATAAACGTTATTTCGAATAATGATTTAAATAGCGAAAATACGAACGATAATTTAAACGACGAATTTTATATTTCTTCGAATAATGATATTATAAACGAAGAACTAAATAATTATTTAAACGAATTTATTTATCTTAAAGACGTAAGTTATATGCTTTGTTTACTTTTTAACTAATTTCATTATACATAATTTTTAATTATTAAAACCTAAACCGATAACGTCCCACACCTATGAACGGGACACACCTATGAACGGGACACACCTATAAACGGGACACCTTTTGGCACCTCGCAACAACAAATTCAAATAACTTAACAACAACACATCGCATTGATTAAAATCAGTCGGATTCTTCTTTGTTAGACGTATCTACAACTTCTACATAAGTACGCGCATTATGACCAGGCTGGCCGTAAACGCCACACTTCCGTTCCTTGGTCTTAACCCTCAATGCAACATAAACGATAGACTGATTATAATAACAAGATTAACGCATAATTTTTTCGGTTATATATTAAGTTGTTAACCTATAAAGCTTATAAGCTTTTAAAGTTAACCCCTTAACAGCAACCATTAAGAATGCTAATTAACTGTATTATAATAGGATAATAAAGAAAGCAAGAAAACTTTTCGAAAAGAATTTCTTGTTGTTTATATGTTGTTTTATTCGCATATTAGTATATAATGTTATTATTAATATAATAAATCAACATTTTCGTAATCACCTATATTAGAAATCAAACTATACGTAACTAATAACGTAATAAAATATATTATCAATCAAAGCTTTCGTAATTACATTTCTTATAAATCAAAAATAACGCTATTTACCTTATTAAAAATCAAAGCTGATATAATAAACCATATTAGAAATCAAATTTTACGTAACATATTATGTAATAAACATTATTAAAATCAAAGCTTACGTTATTAACTGCATTATAAATCATAACGTACGCTAACAACTGCATTATAAATCAAAAATTACCTAATTAACTGCATTACAAATCAAAAACTACCTAAGTAACTGTATTATAAATCAGGACTTACGGAATTAAGTTGATTATAAAGCATACTTATTACAAATTTAAAATCACAAAGTAAGTACTTTTAAATCCGATAAGGATTATTAGGCTTTTGTGTTTTATAAAAACACTTATACTTCCTTATAACTCCCTTATTTGTTTTAATCGTTACAACTTGATAATAACGATACAGTTATCTTTGAATTAAACAATTTTATCATCAGTTAATTTATTAACGATCACTTATATTACCATGGCTTCTTCGGATTTTTCTGAAAACGATTCCTTTATTTCTGATACTATAACTCATTCGGAAATTTCTGATATTGAAAAAACCTACGAAGAAAATAAGCCTGATTTTAAACTAAGTCCTGATAACGAATCACCGATTTATATTTTTAAAAATGGATTATTTACTCGTACATTATTACCCATCGAAAACAATAAACCTCGCAAAATAATTGTTTCTTGTACCACGTAAGTTGCTTTATTTATTTAGTTTTCTTTAGATAAATTATAAGGCTAATAATAAATTCATTCCTATTAGTTGTAATTTCAAATCAACTGTTAACGTTAAACGATTTCAAGCTTCGAATTTTTCTCGGCATTATGCATTAAAACATCCCGCAATCGCTTATAACGAAAAAAGTGAAGAAAAAAGAAAGAAAAGTACGTTTTACTTATTTGAGATAGTCTTAATAAATACTAATATATATTAACTAGAGAGCGAGATAACTTCGGCACCTAGTTCCTCGTTTTTCGAAATAGCTATACCAAAAAGATTTCGAAATAACACATTAATAAACGATAACATTTTCAACGAAGAAGAGGCCTGCAATAAGATATTAAACTTTATTGTCGATAATAACATATCGTTTAAAGTTCTTAATTCGGATTTTTTTCAAGAATTGTTAAAATATTATAACGGGTAAGTAAATGTTTAAGATATATATATTTTTTAATGATAAAATGGCTAATTAAATGATTATATATAAGGATTCCCCTATTATTAACAGATTAGAAATAAGAAC
This sequence comes from Monosporascus sp. mg162, assembly GCA_004155945.1. Lineage (NCBI taxonomy): Eukaryota > Fungi > Ascomycota > Sordariomycetes > Xylariales > Monosporascus > Monosporascus sp. mg162. Next base: position 22,294 of record QJNY01000631.1, read on the forward strand.
TATACTCGAAACGATATATAAAAAGGCATTAATAACTTTTAACAACTAATTACAATTACATATAGATACTTTAGGAAAGTTTTCGATTATATTCGATATCTGGACTTCGAATTCGAATATTCCATTTATAGGCGTTATAATTTCTTTTATCGATTCCGAATTTAATTTAATTTATAAATTAATCGGCCTTGAAGATTTTTAAACGCATTATACGGCTGTTGATATTTTCGAAAAATTCGAACTTATTTTAAAAGATTATCCTATTATCACAATGGATATTTATTTTTAAGTAAACTTTATTCATAATTTTATAAAATGCTAAGACTAACGTTAATTATATATCTAGTATTACCCGAGATAACGCCCGAAATAACGACGCTTTTATCGATCGATTTCAAAACGTTCATTTATACCAATACGAAAAAGAATTTCTTAATGATATACGCTATATTGCGCATATTATTAATCTTATCGTAAATGACATATTAAAAGAATATATATCAAATAACGACGTTAACGATTTTTTTTCTAATTATATAAATATTCAAATTCCTAGGTTGCAAAATAACGAAGAATTTGCAGAAGAAAATGAAAATCAAAAAAGTAAGTTTATTTATTTATTATTATACTTTTTAAAAACTAACTTAAAGTAGATTTAATTAGCAGAGTCCGACGAATTGCAGTTTTAACGAAATATATAATTGATATTCGCCGAGATTTCCTCGAAGGAATAAAAAAGGCAAAAAACGAAGGTTTACTGAAGGAAAATTACGGGAAAAAGGTTATTCCATTAGGTAAGTTATATCCGAAATTACAGCTTTATTATATATATTAAAATTAATTTTATATAACGCCACCGGTTGGAATTCGACTTATAATATGATCAAAGTATTTCTTGAATTTAAGGAACCTTTAAATTACATTTACCGAAATACGCAACATAACGAATTTAAAAAAATATATCCGAATAACCTAGACTGCTATAACCTACAGAAGTTATTACGAATATTCGAAATTTTCGTTAAACCGACAATTTATTTACAAGCTGAAGCTTATATTACGTTACCGCAGGGTACGTTATAAACGTTATCAATTTATTAACTATATATACGTTATCGTTGATAAGTTATTAATTATTAATTATTAGTATTTTTATTTATTTACCAAATTTGGAAAAACCTTATTCCTTTAAAACGTGAATATCGCAATCAGTTAGTCGATGAAGATTTAATAGTAAGTTTAATTTTTTTTATAATATAAAAATTGGGTTTCTAATTTATTATAGGCTCTTATTATTCGAGGCTTAATTACAGCCATAAATAATGGTTGTTTAAAACTACACAAATACTTTCCGAAAAAGCTAAATAACGATTCGCTAAAGGAATATCGACCTTATTTATTTGGGATTATTTTAAACCCTATTCATAAAACCAGCTATTTCCAAGGTCCCGGATTATTAAATCATTATTCGAATATCCGGGAAAACGTTATTACTTTATTTCGCGAAGAATATAACCGGTAAGTTAACTAAAGTATATATATTAAACGGGACTTATAATACTAATTTATATGGAAGGGTTAAAATAGAAAAAGAAGGCAATTCAGCGCATTTATTATTTAACGAATTAGAAGATAACCCTAGCGACGATATATATATACAATCCCAAACGCAGCTCGACGAAGAATTAAATATGTACTTAAACGAAGGACAATATCCAAGAAAAGTAACTTTAAAGCTGCATTTAGTTATAAAGCGATATAAAAAATAACTAACTTTAAATAGACAGACGTTTTATTATGGTGGAAAACTAATCGACCTCGTTTTCCTATATTAGCTATTATGGCTAGAAGATATCTAGCTATTGCCGCAACTTCAGCTTCAATTGAAAGGGTTTTTTTTATTTCTAGTAATATTAGTACTAAAAACAGAAATAGGACACAACCAGAAACGGTTAAATAGTTAACATTTTTAAAAAGCTGGAAAATTAAAGATATAGAGGCCTTAGACATGCAATATAAAGAAAACCGCGAACCAGAGGAAGAGGAGTGATAAGAAAGCGAAAAGCGGAGGTTAGTTAAATATATATTATATAACTTGATAACGTATTAAAAAATGGAATAAAAAGTGTTAAAAAGGTAAAAATAACTGGAAAAAAAGTTTTAAATCGTAAATAATAAACTTAGAAACTGTAGAAGCAATTACTATAGAAATACGAATTTCCTAACGTTATAAAACTTGTAACTAATTAACAGTTAATTCGAAAATAAAATAAAATGTTAGTTTTATAGATTATCGTTAAATTTCTTTATAAATTAATAATACCTCTATATAAGCTGCAGTTATTTTTTAAGAAAAAAACAAATCGTATGGTCATTTAACTTTAAAAAAATTCAAAATTGTTAAAAAAAAAGCCTTTAGTCATTAGTCATTTGTAATGACTAACTGGGACTAACTACATTAGTCTGTAGTTAGTCAGTAAGGTGACGAAAAGTATAGTAGTCAGTTAGTCACTAAAAAATGACTAATGACTACAGACTACATTATCAACCCTGGTTTTCTATTATATAAATTAGCTGTTTCGATTTAATTCGCCTGTATTTTCCGGATATAACTTATTATCTTTAAATATTATGGACAAAATAAAAGCATTTCGAAAATCGATAGGATTATTTTTCTTTATGACCGTATACCTCTTAAAAAGAAAATTTCGATAGAGTTATAAGTACCGTCGATTGTCACGGTAGGGCTCAAGTCAGGTGTAACCGGTCTATTCCTATGGGGTAAGGTTAGGACAGAACAGACTCTTATCCCTCTATAAGGATAGATAGGGGCCTAAGGCCCTTATATGGAATGAAGGTAATGAGGGGTTTAAGTAAGGAAGGTAGGTTACGTAAGGTATGCCAGCCCCAGGCTGCTAGGCCTGCTATGACAACTATCTCCCCCTTTTCTGTAATGCCGGCCCGGCATTATGTATGTATATAATAAGTAAGGATAATATCGTTAAGTAATATATCTTTGTTGTTGCAATCTGGGCCATTTAAGGTAAGGTTTATTATGCGTATAAATATGTACGATAGTTCCAGGCAACCGCTTTATTTCGCATTTATTCTTATTTATAAATAATTTAATTCCGTATATATATATATATATATATATTACTTAATTTTCTTAACTTTTTAACTTTTCTTTTTTTTTCTGTAAATTTAATACCATTTTTTTCTACGTTCGTTAAAGTATCTTATATTCGCTTACCTTTCAGATTTTAATCATACGTCTTATATTTTTATTTTTTGGCTTTTGAATTAATTATTATACCTTTTGTTTTTACCGAAGTTTTCCTTTTAAGGTTTTCTGTACGTTTAAATTCCCGGATTTGTTTACTTATATTGGCTGCTTTAATAATTATAATATATCCGAACTTATAAATTAATTTACCCTTTATTCGCATTACTTTTATTAACGTATCGGTTATTTCTCAAAGTGCCTTACCGTTATAACTTTCGATATAATTTGCTTTTAAAAGTTTATCGAATAATCGATTAAAATATTGGACCAATTGGGTAAGGACGACGATAACAATCTTAATTAAGGTATAAGTTTAATTAACGTATCTTTTTCGTTATTACTTAATAACTCTTTGATTAAGTCTTTTTCCGAATGCTTTTTATTTACCGGGCAGAATTTAGTTTAACCTGTAAAGTCGGTACTATTACAGTAAATCGCCTTATTTTCCTTATTATTCCGGGCGTAATTTATTAATACTTTATCGATTTTAGGTATTTCGTCGTAAGTATTAGTTAATGGTTGTTAATCGCCGTACCTTATTTTCTTTTCGTTATACAGCTTCCGTACCTTTAGTTATAAGTACTTCCGATATTTTAACGATTTTGTTACGTAATTAATAGGATTAATCTGGTATTAAGGAAAAGGTTAACCGTCGCCAAACGTTTCCGCGTTTATTACTTAAGGACCGCGGTTTTGGCGTTTAGCTTACGGCTTATATAGCCTTTATCCAAAAAATAAAGGAAACTTTCCGCCGTAACGATAATACCTTTAGCTTTAGTTCGGAAAACTTATATGATAATAACTAAGGTAATAAATTAGTTCGTTTCGCTATAAATATATGAAATTTTCTAATTTAATTCGGTAACGTTTTAAAATAATTTCGAATTCCTTAAAGAATTAAGTTCGATTTTTAATATTATAATTAAAAACGTATAATTCGTATTATTTTTTATAATAATTTTATAAGTTTTTCGGAACTGTATTATTAACGTTTCGGTATTTTTTAATAAAACAATTTTTTTATATAACTATTATTCAATTTATTTATTTTATAATTTCGAATTAACGAAATAATTTATCCTTTCGTTATTTCTATCGTCGATAATACCTAGCAATAACTTTTTAAGCATTTTGCATATTTACGTTATTAACTTATTAATTATATTCGAAAAGCTAACTTATTTATTTTATTTCGTATTAAAATCACTATTAAAAAATACGTTAATTAACGACGTTTTTAACCTTTTTATTCTGTATTTTCTTTTAATTCGGACATTGCTAATAAATAATTGGTTTTAATTATCCAAGGTTTTAATAATCAAATTAAGAAAATAAAATACAAGCAGTTATATTATTAAAAAAAGATTAAGCGATATGTTTGGAAACCGACTTTGCCAATAATGCGGAATGGTTTAATATATTTAGAAAATAATTTACGGTACTTAATTTCTAAGTTTTTTGTTAATAGCTTTACCATTTATCCCATTTTAAAGATAAAAGATTTATACTTATTATTATAATATTTTTTATACATTTCGGTCGTTTTTCGTTATCGTTCCCTTAGTTTGTTTCGGATTTCTTTCAGCTTTTAAATTTTGGCATATATTCCAAAAATCTTTATTAAAGTACCTTAATTTTCGAAAAAAGTTCTAAATTTAGGTTTATATTTATATAAAGCTTTTAAAAGAGCTTTTTCGATAATATTATTAACTATAAAGTTAATTGTAAAGAAAACTTTATGTAATAACTTGGGCCAGGTTAGTTGTTAATTTCCGATAAAGTAACGTAAGTAATATTCGAATGTTTAATTAAATTTTTCTGTTTGCTTATCGGTTTAAGGGTAAAAAGTAATCGAAAGTTTTTACTTAATTTTTAATATAATAGCAAATTTTTTCCTAAAATATATTAGTAAATACTAAATCTTTATTTAAAATAATCCTTATAAAGGTTCCATAATGATATTTAATTTTTTGATAAAACAATTCTGCAAGTTTAATATTAATAATAATAATAGTGACTGCAAAAAAAAAAATTTGTAAATCGGTTTATTATTACTAAGATAACATTAACTTTACGGCCCTAATACTAACTGGAAGGTAATTTAATAATACAATTTATAGTTAATTTTTTTAAAGTAACAAAGGTATAAATAACGTTTATAATTTATTACAAGGCCGGTAATATTTCGCCTTATTTCCGAAGCAAATAATATAGTCTTTAACGTAACTTCGTACGTCTTTTTTTAAGTCCGGCCAAAAGTATAATTATTTAATTCGTTATTAGGTCCTTCTTGTGTCGAAATAGCTAGCAAAAGGGTTATTATAGTACATTTTTAGAATTTGGTAATATACGGCCTTTTCATTTAGGATATATAATCGATTTTTGAATTTGATTAGTTCTTTAATGCTGATATTTTATTAAATATTTATAAGTATATCGTTTATAAATCCTTTTTAAATCTGCTTATATTCGGAATCGCGTTTTTAAATAATACGAATGGGGTTAAGAAATATTTCCGGGACTGGCGATTAGGTTTGGTCCTGTAATGTTTTCGTAATCTCTAATTTGGTTAAACCTTAACTTACTATCTACGCCCGTTTATACATAATTACTTAAATTAAAGCCTTACGCTTTTCGGGTGTCTTTTCCGCAAAAATAACGTTAACTAACATTTCCGGTTCGGAATATACTAAGGATAACTTAAAATTTACCGTTAGCTTGGTTTCGAACGTAAGTAATAATATTAAGTTATCCGTTCTTTTTCCTATTTAATTAAAACGTTTCGAAATTGGATTAACCGGGTTTCGCTTTTTTAATTAATATTTAATTACAAAATCGAAAGGTGTAAGTAACATATATTACCGGGCTTATTTACTATTAAGTTTCGAAATGCTTATAAAGCTTCGCAGGTTTAAATAGTTTAACCTAACCTTTACGGTATATTTGCTGCCCTGTAAATAATAACGTTAATATAGGAAAAGCTTTACGATAGTTATCATTTCCTAATCGGACGTCCCATATTTTAGCTTTATATCGCTAAACTTTCGCGATTAAAACGCGATTAGGTACCAGGGTTTATACGAATTTATCCTAACGTAATAATATATTTTAGGAATTCGACTTTTTATTTATAAAAATAGCTTTTTTCGGTATTAACCAAAAGTTTAACGTCCTATAACGCCTATAAAACTTAATAAACGTATTTTTCGTACTTTTTTTCCGTTTTTAAATAAATAAGAATGTCGTCGAGGTAGCAAATAACTAAAATATCCAGGTATTTTTTTAATATATAGTTTATTATTCGCTAAAAGGTTGCTGGTGCGTTAGTTAATCCTATAGGGGTAATTAGGTATTCGTATAAGCCGTATTTCGTTTTAAAAGCTGTTTTATATTCGTATTCTTTTTTGATCCGAATTATATTGTAATTATTTCGAAAATCGATAGCTGTAAATTATTTTATTTCCTGCAAGCGGTTTTTTATTTTAATAATTAATGCTAACGGCGTTTTGTTTTTAACGGTAATATCGTTAAGTTGTCGGTAATCTACTATTAGTCGAAGCTTTTCCCTTTTTTTCGGTACGAAAAACATAAGGTATCCGGCTGGTAATTTGGAACGTCGAATTCATTCTTTTCGAAGCCTGTTTTTAAGGTAATTGCGGAATACGTATAGTTCTGCATAATTTAGGTTATATATCGGATAAAAGGTAATGCTTTTGCCATTTTTAAGGCCTATTTCGTAATTTTATTCGTTATGTTTTGGTAATTTGGTGTTAAATTTCTTGCTAAATAACTTCTCGTACTTATGGTATTGTAAAAATATTTTAATTATTCATTTTGGTAATTTTTCGGGCGGTCGTTTTAAATCGTTATTTATTTACCTAAATTTTGCTTTAAGGTTAGCAATAATACGTCGTATTTTTCGATTATGCCCTTTTTTTAATATGCCGTATATTTTTAAGTAATAAAGTTTCTGCCGTTTTTTTATGTCTGTACTTGTTTACCTTATCGATTAAATATTAAGATTTTCGTTATTTAGCTTATCGTTGGAAAATAAATCGTAATTTATTTCGCGAATTTTCCAGTTAATAGCCGGGTTATATTATTCCAATTATAGTAAACTTAGGATTAAATTATAACTTTTTATAGCGATAACTTCGAAACTAATAGTTTTTTTTTTCCCTTCGATAAAGGTTTTAAAGTAATTAATTTCGCGTCAGACTTATCCGTCGTCGTAGCTAAATATTTAATTTTTTACATTTTCGACTTCGTAAAGTTTTTTGTGGTCCTTTTATGATAGTTGCAGCTTATTAACTACTTTTAGGGCGATATAATTGCCTTTTTGTATTCCGTAGTTTATAAATGCGGTATATCGTTTATTTTTAATTCATACTTCGACCGTAATAGGTTTCTTTCGCGTTTTTTTTATTACGTTTAAAACCTTCTTAAGGTATTACTGTTTACTTTCGTTTTTTCTGCCAGCCTGGGGCCCTATTATAAGTGGCTTAGGTTTTTTAGGCTGTTTTCGAATTGCTGGATTTTCTTTCCAAATCTTTTGTTCTCGTTTTGGATTTATTTTAACTATTGTTCTTGTCGGCGTAGCGTTACTATTAAGTATTCCACTTAGTTTTGAAACGTTTTTCTAATGATATATTTTAGCTTTAGGATTTTCCAGCTTTAACTTAAAAAAAAAAACGAATTTCCTTTTATATAGTTGATCGCTTTTTTGGATCTTCCGTAAAGGTTAGCTAAATCCGTAAATCGGTAATCATTTTCTGGCAATACTTTTCCATTATTCTTTAAATTAGTTTTTCTTGCGTTTAATAATCGCATTATTCGTAATAGCATTAAGGTTTATATGCAAGGCAGTATTTTCCTTCTGGCCAGTTCCTAATTACCGCCAGCTCGTCGATCTCTTCTATCGTTGCGGCTTTTCGTATATAACGATACTATTTTTGGGTTTTAAAATTACTTTCCGTTCGATTTTTAAAATCGAAGCCTTATTGCTATATACGCATAATTCGTCGTACGATATATTTTTTCTCGTCCTCGTATATTTCGTACTGCAGTCGTCGACAGCTAACCGCATAAAGCTTTCCGTACCGATCGGGTTTTCCGAAGTACAGGCTTTCGTCCTATTTTTAGTACTTTTTAAACTATACGTTAAGCATCAACTAATTGTTTTTCTGTTACCGTTTTTACTATGTACGGGTAAATAACTTATCGTCGCTTAACTTTTTCCATCCTTCGTACTTTTTGTAACTATTTGGTAATAATAAGTTTAATAATTTTAACTTTTTTAGCCTTTTTAGCTTTTGCTTAGGTTAACCTTTTTGCCTTTTTTATTCCTTGTCGTACTTTAGGTAAAGGATTATCGTTATTTCTGACGCGGATTATGTTAATCGTTTTTCGGTTACCAGGTTTTTTCTTATGTTAGTTCTTAAAAACTGGAACGTAATATACTTTTTTCGGGCTTTTATACTTTCGCGTAATATGTCCGGGCTTACTGCAGTTATAACAGGTAACGGATTTCTTATTTTTCGATTAGATGGCCCTTAACTTTATAAGCCCTGGTTAAGTTTTATAAAAAATAAAAAGCGTAAAGCGTTTTCGATTTTGGTTAACTTTTTAAAATTTAAACCGTAAAGCGAACTATTTACGTCGTTTTTGTCGTCGTTCAAACTGTCGATTATCGATCTTTACGGCTTTAGGGATATCTTTATTGAATGCGTTAAATCGTTCGATTTTAATAATTTCGTTTTTCATATCATCTTTTAGCCTTTTGTAAAAGACGTCGATCAAAATATTATCTTTATCGTCGACCCATCCTGCTTTAAACATAAGGTTCCTAAATTCGACGGCATATTTAAAAACCGGTCCCTTTTGTTTAAGCTGTAAAAGATCCTATACAACCTTTCGTTTTACGTCCGGGTTATCGAAATTGTCCTTAAGCTTTTGTTCGAAATTAACGTAACTTTCGAAAATCTTTTTAATAGCCGTTTCCTAGTTATTTTCCGTATTTTCTAGGTAATTTCGCAGCGTAAGTTTAAATTAATTCAAAGCGTCCCTTTTAAAAAATCCTGCTATAATAAGGATTCTGTCGGCGTCACCTTCGATCCTTTCCAACCGTAAATATATTTTAACCTGAATTAGGAAACCCTAAACGTTATTTGTACCATCGTAAGGTTCGGATTTTTTAACTTTAAGTTTTAAGGTAACGGCTGCTAATATCGAATCGACTAAGGCGGCGGCTTAAGCAGTAAGCTGTTAAACGTAGGCCTTAAGCTGCTGGACGCGTTTTTATAGCTGCTAGGTAAGGGTAAAAACGGTGGCTTCGGCGTTGGTCGACATTCTGATAATGTTAAATATTGCTTAAAGTTTAACGGTACTACTGAACAAAAGCTTGCAGCGTATAACCGTTATAGGCTTAACCAATTATTAAACCTAGTCGTACGGTTTATATTAATAGTAATATCGTAGGAATTTAAGCAATAAGCAATAGTTACGTTTAATAATAGCAGATATAAATCTGGGTAACCAATTATTATTATAAACTGGTATTATCTAAACTTATAGGAAATAATAAGCGTATATATATTAATCTTGGGTTAAGGTGCTTAAGCGGCTTAAACCCTTAAGCCCTTTAAGCCCTTTAAGCCGGCCCCTACTGGCTTAAAGGGCTTAAAATGCCAAGCGCTTTAAAACTTTTAAGCCAATTACGTAACCTAGGACCCACATCGGAGATATCTCCCATATCCTCCGATCGTCTCTTTTTATGCCAAGTCTCTCTGGTCATAACAAATAAGTCCGAATAATATTAATTACGAATTAACAGAAGTATTATGTGGTATTAAATATTGTTATAGCGTTTCGTAAAAATTTTTACTTTATAATGTTAATTAAAACAGAACATATATTGCTTTAACCTTCCTTTAAGGATACGGGTATAACGACGGTAAAAGCGGTAATAAGGTTACGCATAACGGAATTATATCGAAACGTTATAGTACGAACATAATCCTAAATATTTAAAATTATCGTACTATAATACGATATTACCCTATTATACCTACCGGTAAAACGTAATTTATTTTAATTAAAACATTACTATTACAAAAGAAGCGATACGGTTACTTTAATTACCTGTAATAACCGGATTATATTTTATTTAACGTAATATAACTTTCGCAATCTTTAGCCCTTTTAATATGTAAAACTATTATTATGCATTTTTCTAAAATAATTGTACCATATCATCCTTCTCACATACTGGTACATTAAGTAATTATGCAATCTTTCTAAAATGCGAAAATTTAACTTTTTAAAGCTTTCGCCTTCACCTTATATAATACGTTTCTTAAACGACGACATAATAATTAATAATAAACTAATTAAGAGGCTTATATATAATATTAAGTAATTTAAGGATAATAATAATAACTAGGAATAGTATGTAACGTACCATCCAAGCGAGCTATACACACAAGCGAGCTGTACACTTTTTGGCACGTTGCAACAACAAATTCAAATAACCCAACAAAAATACATCGCATTAAGTAAAATCAATCAGATTCTTTTTCGCTAAACGTATCTACAACTTCGTTATAAGTACGCGCATTATGCCCGGGCTTGTCGTAAACGCCAAACATCCGTTCCTTGGTTTTAACCTTTTGGCAACGACTTTTTCCAACTGTTGGCAGCAATTTTTTACTACCCCTTTTTTTGGGCCAGGAAAGCTTGTTTCTTTTATATAGTAAATGTTCCTCCTTTTTAAAAATGTTTGTTTTTAGTCTTGTAACGTTTGTTTAAAACGTAATTCGTTTTGCGCAATTAGGCAGTTTTTTCCCGAAGAAAAATATTTTCGTACTAAAGTAATAAGTTACTTTTAATTAAAAGATTAACCGATTTAACGAGTTTTATTTTAACGAATTACCTTATTAATTTTTAATCACTTTTTATAAAAACGTTCTTGCTTCGTTATTTCCTTACTATTCCTAAGGGTCTTTACGGGTAAGAAACGAATGGTGATACGCTCTTTCCGTCACGGAAAGGCGGCGCCTTCTTTGCGCTGCAGGTGACGTCTTAAAGATAAGGGAAACGTTTCTAAAAACGTTATAGATACAAGTAGATAAATAAAACGAGCTGCGAGCTCCAGATAGCTTCTAAATAATCTATTAATAAATTGGGATTTGCTTTAATAATTGGTAACATTTTCGTAATGCTAAAACCTCCTCGTACTTATATATATCATTTTTCCCGCTTAAGATAACCCTTTAACAAGTTTGGGAAGTTTTTGGAAACGTTTTGTTTAATCCTTAGTTAATAATCGAAAACGTTCTCCTTCCGCCCGGTCGTTAATACCGGAAAGCATAATACCTTATTTAATAAACCAAACTTTAATTTTTTTCCCCGCTTTATTTCCATTCCCGAAAAGTTTTACCTTTTTTGCTTATCCCGCTACCCGCCTTTGTTTCGCTTGCACCTAATTCCGCCTTTAACTTATGGGTTATGTGCTGGCCTTAAATCGAAGCATTTTATATTAACAATTTTATGTTTTAAATTAATCGGAGGCAAAGGTAAAAAATTGCTGTAAGGTATAGGATTTCTTAATAATATATTCCGCTATTACTTGGGTTAAAAAGTACGATAGAAATACCTTTATCCGTATTCGGTCCTTCGCTACTTTATTAGGTCCAAACGTTAAAAATGAATATACGAAACGATATATTAACAAATCGAAATTAACCCGCGTTAAACTTAAAGGATACCCGGATTCGTAAGTAACTAATTCCGCCGAAGCGAAACGAACGGTATAAAAAGCTAACGCCTATATTTTATCCAAATACGTAAATATTACTGCGATTCCCGGCGGAAGCGGCCCGTATACCCCGGATAACAAAATCTAACTAAGCCCTTTTTAAGGCGGCCCTCCGCCTTTACGGCATAACCGGAACTTTAAAAACTTTACCTTATCTTTTTTGCAAACAAAACCGGTTAACGCCGAAACGGAAACCGCAGTAATTCTACAAATAATCGAAAACGCAAATCTCGAGCAACAACTTGCATTATTACAGCTGCCGCCAAAAGACGAAAAAGTTTAAACCTTATTTCCCTTACCAAATTTTAAATAAGATAAATCCGAAAACGATTAATCCGAAAATTTATCTCCACTAAGATCCTTAGCTTCAAAACGTACTCCTATTCCGTCCGCAGAACGAATTCTACCATAAAACTTATTTCCTAACCCTTTTTAAAAATAACCTCCCATCTTAAAACCGCGTCCGGCTTAACGCCCGGCTACAGAATCTAAGCGTTTATCGACTCCGTCTTCCAGGAAACGGATACCAAATATGGCGGACAATAACAACCTTCCGGGCATAAACAAAGATCGCATTATAAAGATAACGACGGCCGTAGCAACAGTTTTAAAAAATAGTCCGATTCGGATGGCGATTAAGAAGATCTCCGATACTATAAACGCCTTTGCTAAAAGTTAGACATATAAAAAAAACATCTACGGCTGGAAAATCCAATACGTCGGGTTTTTCCACCCTAACCTTCCAGGTTCCTATAGTAAAGGTAACTTAGCAGTTATTGGCCAAGATATACATTAACGTAATATGCATCTTTTTGCAGATTCTGTCCGCAATATAGCATAATCCGAAGCCAAAAAAACCATCTTAAAAAAGAACTTCGCACAACTACTCCACGGCAACGCATAAATTTGGTATACAGCTCAATTCGACAATGCGGACCGAACGATTATGCAAAACAACCTCGAATATGCATTAGCCAAAATAATCGCCCGTTTCCAGCCAAATATTTCAAACGCGATAAAAATCCTAAACACGTTAAGATACGATAAACAAGTAATCTAATAAAAGGAAATGTTTTGTAGTTAAACCATGGCTTTAATCCGTACATACAAAACGGCCGGTTATAATACCTCTTTGCAATACATAACCTATATCTAGAACATAATAAATGCCCCGTTAAAGATATAAATTATAAAGCTTACAGTAAACGTAACGATCGACAGTTTCATTACGCATTTTTTAAAAAAAAGCTAATACTTACAAGGAACAACTTTTATAATCCGGTAACTTATATTTACCTTTAACTAATCCCATTTTTATTCATTATTTTATTAACAACCAAATATAGCTTAAGATAATTAACGCCTTAACCATCCAAGCCCCTAAGCTGCTAACTCAGGCGGCATATGCCCTCGAAAACGAAAATGGAAACGGTTTTTAGGACCGTAGTTACGGCGGGCGAAATAATTACCGCGGATCTCGCGGAAGCGGCTATAATAGATATCGAAAAGGTAACTACCGTTGCCGTAACCGCCCGGGCTACTAATTTAGTACAAAATAATTAAATACTAACCGCCCCTTTAATAAAGAACGCGATAACGATCGAAATACCGGAACCTACAAAAAACGAAAAGGACCTTTTTAAAAAGAATAATTAGGAAGCTATAAAAAACGCAGCTATAACTACCGCAGATCTTGGCGCCCGTAACGCAAAATCTGGAGAAAATGGGTCAAACCACGCCGAGATGGAAACAGTTACGCTGGAATTAACGACGAAATTTACCTCGATAATAATAGCAAAAATATTAACCAATAGAAAGAAAAAATAAAAGCAAATAATTATATTTTGGTAAATAAATTCGTAAAAAAAAACAATAATTCGTACTTCGCCCAAAACGTTATATACGGCGGAAATATAACTAATTCTTATTACGATACTTTTTTTTTAAATAAACAAAATAAAGTAACGATAAATAAGGCGGCCGAAACATTTACTTGCCGCCATTATACCCAGGTATTCGAAAACAGATCGACATTTTTCGTTTATAATATATTTCAGCGATACTTACGTACCATAACTGCCGAAACGCCTAACGAAGTTCCTAAAATATAAATAGCAAACGATAACACGGAAGCCTTTATAACAAACGAAATTTATAATACGATAATTACTAAACCTTTTAACCGCATAAGCTAATTTAATAAAATCTCTAAATATACCTACTACCGTATGCAAATAACCCTTAAAAACGATTTAAAATTAACAAACGTCTATTTTAAGACGGGCTGTACTAATATCTTAACAAGCAAAAGTTAATTGCAAAAATTCGCCCTTAACGCGAAAATACTTACAAATCAAAATATTAAAGTTAAAAAAGTCGGAAATCTTATTAAACTTTCGAAAAAAGCCGTATTTACCTTTAAAATCCCAGGCAGCATTCGTAATACGCTTAAAATTAAAATATTCGAAATTAAAACATAATTAACTTAATCCCTTAAGCCCAACATACTTTTAAGTACAAAATTCTTAATTAACTATGGCATTATATTAAATTACCTTAATAAAATAATAACTATCGCATTTTGCAAAAATATCCAAATACTTATAAAAGTTATACAAAAGCCAAAACCTATTAAAAAACGGGTCCTAACCGCCGCAAACACGCTTATCCCGCCTTATTTAATAATAACGATACCCGTCTTTTATACGGATCTCCTTAAGCTTAACAAATAAAGTTCCGAAAAAAACTACGTTTTTATCGCAGAATATAAAAACGTCGTTAACGTTATTACCTTAGCTAAAGTACCAAAAACGATTCCTTTTTTAAATTATACGTCCGAACTTATACGGTTAAAAAAACCCCCGGTTTAACAGGATTAAAAATAATAATAAAAAAAGCTACTTTTTTACAACGTAAAAAAAAGCATCTTTCGTACAAACAGTCGTTACGTTAAACACGAAAAGAAACGACGTTAAACGGACGGAAACTAAAATTAAAAATTTCTAGCTTTTACAAAAATTCGAAATTACCGATAAAATTATATACGCTATACATTCCGCAAAAGTAATTAATAAAGATATATAAAACGCGGTACACGGTAACAAAATAAAGTTCGAAAAAACGGCCTTATCGTTCGGAACAAATCGCCCCGACAATATGCCGGAAATAATTACCGAAAAAAATTTTATATATAAAATACGGAATTAACCCTAACGTAACGTTTCAAAAAAATATTAAAAGCAAAAAAGATTTAACGAACGAAAAGTATCGTATAAATACCAAAGGAAAATAAAATACGTATCAACCTCGTCGAAAAATACCAAAACTAAATCAAACTAACGCCTTTTTATGTACTAAAAATCCAAAACCGGAAATTCTTAAACGACAGAGTCGGCGAAATGCACAACCTAAACAAAATAAATTAAATAAATAAGCTTATACCTTTCGGCTACCCAATTTTTATCGTTTAACGTACGGTAAATAATATTCGCAAAAAAAAAAATCGTCGTCGATTTTAAAACGTTAAATAAAATCGCGGTATTTAACGTATATTCTTAACTTATTTAAATTTTTATTTTCCAAAAAATAAAAAGTTACAAATACGCCGCCGTTTTAAACTACTTCCAATTTTTTTATTAATTACCTATTTATAACGAACATAAAAGTAAAATAATTACTATTTTTCCCAAAAGTTTCGAAATTTTAAATATAATTTTTATAAAATTCCGAAACAGCTTAACGTACGTATAACGCTTTATAAACCGCATTTTCCAGAAAGTAAACGGTTTCGCCGCCGCCTATATAAATAACGTAACCATCTTTAGCAAAATAATAAATAAATACGTTAAGTACGTCGAAATAATCCTAGATATATTCGAAAAAAAAACTTAACCTTAACGCCTTTTAAATTTTTCGTTAAATATATATCTGTAAAACTTTTCGAATTTAAAGTAAATAATTTCGGTTTATTTACAACCGAAAATCGTATACAAACGTTACGTAAACTTACTTTCCCGCCGAATCTTAGTACTTTAAAAATATATATTGGAATAACGGGATTTTTTTACCGCTTTATTCCGTAATATTAACAAAAAATCGAACTATTGCAAAAAAGGAAAACGGCGATGTTAAAAAAAGGACGTAAAAATATTACGATCCTTTAAAAATCGGTCGGCGCCAAAAAACGATAAACTTCGAAAAAAACCTTTATCTTTAACGACGCGGAAAAAGAAAGTTTCGCCATTTTGCAAAAACAATTAACGAAAATCTATTACCTTATTTATTAAAGTTACAAACTTGTTACTTTTATCAAAATAAACGCCTTACGTACCCGTAACTTTAAAATAATAATTTTTTATTACCTAAAATAAAACGGATAAAGGATATACGTTAATTTTATCCAATTAATTATATTTTTGTTAAAAATATTAATTAAAGCAAAAATAAAATACGCCGTTACCTAACTTAAAATCGTATATTTCATATAAATTACGCGCAATTTTCGAATTTAAATCCAATTTTATACTTTACTAATTATTATTTTAACGGATTATAAAATTACGAAAAATATCGTAAACCAAACGAACTTAAAATCTATAAACCTCGTTAAAATAAATATAAAGCTTATAATCGCATCGATTTATCTTTCGCAGTTCTGCTTCGACGTTCGCTATATCCCGAACAAAATTAATTTCGTATCCGACGCTTTATTACGCCTACCTACGAAAGCGGATTCCGTAAATATCAAGGAAACCCAAAACCCTAAAAAGTCCACTTTCGACGATATAATAAAGGACTTCGGCTATACAGCCGAAACGAAAATAACGATAAACGATAACTTTAAAGCCCGCCTTATCGAAAGTTATACCACGGATAAAAAGCTATCCAAGATTATCGCCGAACTGCGAAATAAAGCAAAAAACGGCCGATTTACGAAACATTTCCGATACGTCCTAAAGGACGGCTTATTTTATAATATCGACATAACCGGAAAAAAACGATTATGCATACCGTTTTTCTGTACCGACAAAATCTTCGACATCGTCCACGATAAAAAGTACCATTTCGGCCTTAAAAAGATAACGTACAACCTGGAAACCTTTATAATTCCCCGGCTTTTTAAAAAGCTTACTAAATATATTACGTATTACCCCGCTTATCGCGCAAATAGCATATTTCGGTTACTACTATTAAAAAAATTAATACCTATAAACAATCCCTTTATTCCTTTTTATACCCTAATATAAGATTTTATTATCGGTTTTCCAACTATTTCTGCTAAAGGGAAATCGTAATACATTTTAGAGTTCGGCGAATTTAACTTATTATTAACGGTAACCTGCAAATTTTTCAAGAAGTTTTTCTTTATATTAAGTTACGTTACGTACAAAACAAAGTATTAAACGGATATTTTACTAAAGTTTTTCCTTTTAGCGGATTAAAGGATATTTAACAAAATTATTTTAAATCGGAACTTAAAATTTATGTCCGAATTTTGGCAAACCGTTTTCGCAAAATTCGGTACGAAACTAACTATCTTTTTAAATTACCATCCTTAAACAAATAAATAAAACGAAAAACGGAATCAAAATATGGAAATAACCCTAAAATACCATATCGCCGTTTCCGATATTCCATAAATAAATATTATATCGACGCTTTAATATAACTTTAACCAACCCGTTTTTACCGTAATAAGTCGAAATCCAAACAAATTAATATTCGGCTTTAAGCTTCGGTTAATTTTAAGTATCCTCGAAATACCGAAAAAATCCTACAACTTTAAAATAATACGGATTTTATACTAACGCAAAACAAAAGCCGTTATCGATTTTATAACAGCGGACTTTAAAATTAAGTACGACTTTAAATATAACCCGTTATAATTTGCAGTAAACAAGAAATTTTTTCTCCGTTTTTATAAAGGATACCATTTATCTAGCAAACTTTTACGGAAATAATTATTTTAAAAAACTAGCCCCTTTACGATTATGAAAAAGGTAAATAACTTAACGTACGAATTTAACTTTTTTCGGCATTAATATATATATCGAATAATTTCCGTCGCGTACTTATTTCCAACCTTACGGAACAAAAACTTATAATCGAAAAAAAAGCTACAGTTAGAACGTATATTTATCGAAAGCGATAACGATAAATACGTATCGTACGAAATAAAAAAGTTAATATCCCGCAAAATTTCTCGCGCGAAAAATTAACTTATACTTAAATATTTCGTACGGTAAAAAGATTACGATGCGAAATACGACGAATGGTATTTTCGGAAGCTGCTTATAAAAAACGTTACAAATTTTATCGAAATACATAACCGTATTTATAAGCTATTTAAAAAGGAATTAATATTAAAGCTACCTAAACCAACGAATAAAGCATACGGCGTAAAAACGAATAACAAGGAATTAATAATAATTAATCTATCTTATCCTAACATATCCCAAACATACACAACTATCTTCATTACATTGATCAATATCCTTATAAGTTCTTCATGATTACCAAATCCACGCAATTCCCAAGATTTTCGCGAAAGTACAAACCTAAAAAATCTTATCCGTCCCATAAGAAAAATCGTCCATTAAAACAATTTTCGGGCCAAGTAACATACCTTTAAATCCCGGTACTAAGAAACCTGTCGAACCTAAAATCAAGGCAAATATCGATATAGTGGACCATATCTTTAATCAACGTCGTAAAATCTGAACAACGTTAAATTCGTCCATATTCTCCAAACTATTAACCCGTCGTATCGATAAGCTCTTAAGTAATATTCGGGATTCAAAACTTTCATACAATCCTAATAACATTCGCAAATTAAAAAACATAATATATAGTCGAGCACCCAGTTTTAAGCTTACTCCCACCTTTTAATACAAATTCCGCAGTATAAGCCCTAACCAAAATATTTTACTACCAAAAACATTAGTTATAAATAATCCACTATTTCTAAAACCTTAGCCGGCTCGACATATACTTCCATTAACGGAAGTAACTAAAACACCTTTAAAGTCCAACCCAGTCCTTAATATCGTTAAACAGATAATCGGTGGTCGGCGATCAATATTGGTTATCCTTATTCCAATTAACATGCCGATACCCCATAATAATTCTGTCGCCAGGTTTTCATCAACGGTTTCGACAATCATAACATATCCGGTACGTCCTCGTATTATTAATCGTATTTCCGGACCATACATTAATATCGAAAAGTTACGTCTGCTCCGTATTTACCTTGCCAATTTAAAAGACGTAACTTACTTTTGGAACTAACAAAATGCTTTATTTTACATTACCTTTAAACATATCGAAATAAGTACTTTTTCTTTTTTCCGTAACATCGTTAATAAAGTCCGTTAATTAATATAAATACTTAGGGTTAACGTCCCATACAAGCTCACCGGACACTTTTTGGCACCTTCCAACAATCAACCCATATAACTCAACCACAACCCATCAAATCAAGCCCAATCAATCGAATACTTCTTTCCTAACTGTATCTACAGCTTCCCAACAAGTGCACGCATTATATCAAGGC
>QJNY01000632.1:0-41912 GCA_004155945.1 Monosporascus sp. mg162
GGGGGGGGGGGGGGGGGGGGTGAAGCAGAGAGCTTCGGAACTCGATCTTTGATCGTAATTTGGTGGTTCCCAAAGCCAATCCAGCAGATCATACCCCGCTAAAGAGATTATTGGTCAGATATAGGAGAGCTTGCAAAATGTTTCGGTCTACGTAGCTTGCAACTTATTAAATGCCACGTCAAGAGGATTTCATTCGGTTGTCAGTTTTGCCATAATTACCCCTATTGATGATAAGTACCAAGGAATCCCATAGGATCAAAGGAAGTCCAAGGGTAGTAACAGAGAGGGAGAATCAGTCGTTTTCAGACGTGAACGTAGTTACTGGGAAGACTGTGATATTAGAAATAAACTTTCATATTGCGACCACTTCGATAGAGGCTGCACTTGCTAGTATATCACTGGTAGTACCTTAATTCAAGCCGCAGCGTTGGGCCAAGTGCTTTCTGGGTAATTAAAATACACAAGTGGATTTCTTGAGATCAAGGGCCATCACTGGATGTTGCTTGAAATTCTATCTAGAACGCCTCCAGTTCGAATACTCAGAGCTCTTAACGTATAGGACTTCAAGGTATTCTCTCCCTGAAGATATATCATTACTCTTAACACTGCTGTAAAGAAGATTCTCTTAAAGGGTTAAGGAGGTTGGCAAACTGACTAACATGCATATGCTCTGGCCAGTAAATCAGACCTGTGCCTGCTATCTTCGGCATGCTGTTAGTTATTTTCTATCAGGGAAAGAATAAACCACCGTGATTTACCAACCTCCCTCTATCGGTAGTTGCTTTATGTATTTAAGAGACCTTCGGTTAAACAAATCGCGGTATGGATTTAAGGCTTGATGATAAGCTTTATATTCTAAAGAACGTACTCCATCCAACCCTCCACATCGCATCTGGCATCATTGGCCGAATAAAGTAGGAAGTCACCGAGAAGTTTGAGTTCTCGGGTAGTACCTTCCTGCACGCCGATAAACCCCTTATGCGCCCACGCAATATACAAACTTTTAGGGAATTAAGTCTAACCATACTAATAGACTACAAATTTGAAGTGCTTGTGGCAGTAGATAAAAACTACTGATAAGGGTGCCCGATTCCCATCGTAAGCATTCCCAATGTCATCAGGCTAGGCGACTATTCCCCCATATTCTGCGCTAAGAGTTCGCACTGTTCACCTATATGAACAGTTTGGACCTTAGCTGGCTCGTCTACACGCTTCTCGTACCTGCCTATTTACCTATCCAGGTATATATTTCTCTATGACGTCAGACAGGCTCATACCTTTAACTTACATGCCTTATCCAATCAACGAGGCTGTTTGCGCCCGAGGCAGCTTCAAAATTCTTCAAGAAAAGCACTTAGTGAAAGCCATAAGCCTTCCTTCCACATAAGTGTCACACCTTCCCCAGAAGCATTCTCAAGAGAGTCTATGTCTGGATCCTCCGAAGAACGCTTTTTATCACAATAACAAAAGTCGGCGCGCGCTGAGATCAGCCGAGGGGCTGACACTACTGACCGCTACCGTCTATTCAACCACAAGGTCTACATGGCAAGTTGTGAGTCGAATCAAAAATCCCAAGCATCATTTGTCAGCAGCGACGCGACACTTGCCCCTTCCGCCCGTAACATATGGTCACCTAATTTCTCAGTTCCTCTGCTCTCCATGGTCACTCACTCTTTCATCATAATCATTGTTGTATTCTGAGTTGCTAGCCCAGATAATCTAACCGAATCTATAGGCTCTCTGGTCGAGGCATCAGAACTTTTCCCACTCGGAAACAGTAGTTATTTGGGTCATGACAGCTATGGAGAACTCTCCGTCTGTATCTCCAAGCGCTCCGTCTTCCTTAGATATAGAAACGGAAGCAGAAATGGAAATCGATCACAGCGTCGATATGGGAAACAACGAATCCCAAGACACTACTGTGGAAGGCAATATGATTTGGTTCCCGGGCTCTGTGGACAGAGGCATGGATATTGAAATGGATGGAGCAGCAGGACTCTCACTCGACGAGGCACATCCCCAAGCTCCGACCGAGATTGAAGCGCAGGTGATCGCAGAAGAGCCAATCGAGACAGAAGGACAGATCGCAGAACGTTTCGATCACGAGGCTGACAACCTACTTCAGGCCACGTTAGATGACATGGACGAGCCCAGCCGAGTTCTGATTGGGCAGTTACTGAATCAGGGGCGAGCCAGCGCCACGCTTGACTGGGGTGCACAGCCTGACATGAACCCCTCCCCGAACCCCGCTGTGGCTCCTGTTATGGCACCTGTTCCAGCTCCTGATGTGGCTCAACAGGATATCATGGACGATGATGGAGAGGACCACGACGGGGACGATACTGATGAGCACCACGAAAGCGATGAAGATGACGATCCCAATGCTGATCCCAATCGTCTAACCTCCCATTTCGCCTGGGTGGATAGACGAGATGCTGCCACGGAGACTACTAAATGTCCCGCTTGCACGTTTGAAGTCGCCCCCGACGAGATTGTCTACCTGGTCTGTGGACACCCCTGGTGCAAGGATTGCCTGAACAACAATCTTCGGGCTTCTCTCAGCAGCCGACAGAACTATCCTCCGCGCTGTTGCCGTTCCACCCCTAACGGAATCGACTTATCTGTCATTCAGGCTTACCTCGATGAAGACGTTCTGTTGCGGTTTATTGATGTAGGCGAAGAGTACGCTAGCAAAGACCCTACATTCTGCTTTGATCCTAAATGCGGTGCATTCATTCCCGTTTCAGAGACTCAAAGCGAACAGAACGCTCAATGGGTAACCTGTCAACGCTGCAAGAAGATTACCTGCACCGAGTGCAAAGGAGACAAGGACCTGCACCCGACGCCACAACAGCACCCTGACCTAATAAGCAAGGAGGACAGAGAGCTCGCTGAGAAAGAAGGATGGAAGCAATGCCCCAACCGGAAGTGCCGGAAGATGATCGAGCGAACCGAGGGATGTGATCACATGAAATGTGAATGCGGCACACATTTCTGCTACCAGTGCGGACGCCACCTTGACGGCCGCGATGTGACTGAGATGGCCTGCAATTGTCAAGGGCAGAACCCTTGGGTGAACCGAGTACAGCAGTGGCAGCTCGGTGCGAACCCCGAGGGTGAGGATGCTGCGCCGGACTCCGATTCCGATCTGGACTCCGATTCCGACCTGGACTAAGTAGGCCACGACTTGGTTATGCCTTTCCATCATCCATGCTGCATTGGTTCCACTTTTGCAAAGTTTGGGAGATCGGCAGGAGCCCTACGTGAATCTGGAGGACGTCACAGATCGGTATTGGTCATCTATCTTCTAATTTGCATCTTACCAAGTGCTGATTTGCAACACCAGCATTTCCCAAGGATAACCTGTGTACCAGTCCAGGACCACAATACTCTATCGACTATTTGCCACTTTGTTGTCGTCACCCCTTCGATCCGCCTGCCTTTTTCTAGTCTCGTTTCTAGGTTTCTCGCAACGCAATTTGAGCATAACCACGGTTGGAGTATCAGCAACGGCGGTAGGCTTGCGTCTCTCTACTATGACTCTGGATTTTGCGTCTTCAGTAGGCGTGGAGGGGAGCCAGTTCTGGAATAATACTCTTTGTTAACGAAGGAGCAATTATGACGAGGATGATTCGTATCCGTTCGCAGAGAGACCCCAGGATACAGACATTCCAACATCATCCAATACAACGGCTAGATTATAGGTATATGAAAACCCAATTCTTCAGGTATCTCATGACGTAGGGGATCTGATAATGCGCCTCCGAACTCGTAGCCGTCCGTCCACGCTCCTTGAGACGCAAGAAATGAAAAGAATCTGTTCCGAAATGGACGGGCAGCCTCATGAGTTCACCTCATGATTCAGGTCAACACTTTGAGGGAGCATATTAGATACCAGGTCCAAGCACAGAGCAATGGATGTTGGTAGCATAAATGAATATCATGGTTAAGGGAACCATCGCCACGCGCCAGCCACATAGCATCGTTTTCATAGAGCTAATGCAGATCATTTCTGAGCCTTCAAATAAAATATCTTCTGCTTGTCTAGGTGGCTTACGGTGGCTCACATGCGTGATAGGCTAACGTTAAAGGGGGTGGCTTAGGGGCCAAATTTCAGCCACAGTTCGCCACAGTCTCCATCTTCTTGGCGGCAGGTGGAAGTCACATATAGTAGGTACTTCGTACTTGTAGATAAACTTCGTGCCCAATACAGGAATAGACCGGATCAATGCCACTCATTCGCTCCATGGACCTCCCAGAGGTTACCGACGAGCCGAAACATTACCCGGACTGCTGTCTAAGCATCTCAAGCGGCCTCCTCAACGTGCTAACAGACACGTTCAGAACCACCGCCGAGACCGGCCCTGTGCTCTCGATCGGCAGCGGCAGCGGGCTGCTCGAGGCGCTCCTGCAGTCGCGGTGGACCGCCGCATCGGCATCGGCATCAGCATCCGACAACACCACCAGCAGCGCTGCCGCGTCCCTGAGGATAGAAGGCATCGAGGTCAGGGCCTCCATCAACAAATACCTGCCGGCGGCCGCGGTCGGCACGGTGAAGGGCACGTGGGAGGTATCGCCGCGCGCGCGGCCAGACCCGGCGGTGGCGGCGCTGCTGTTCGCGTATCCGCGCAGCCCGGCCCTCGTGTCGCGGTACCTGCGGGAGGCGGAGGCCAGCGTCGCCGTCTGGCTCGGACACCGGTCTGACTGGCCCGACTTCGAGCCGTGTTTCGCGGGCGCCCCGGGGTTCGACGGCGCCGTGGAGGTCGTCGGCGGGCGCGCTGCTGGCCTCGTCGAGTACGAGATGATGGCTGTCGTGCGGAGGCGGATGCCATCGGAGAATGGGGAGGGGCGAGGGTTGGGGTAGCTGTGGGGCCAAATTGGGTTGAATGGGATCGTCTACTGGAGAGCCAGCAGGCCTATCCTTTACCCTTTTCCCCTATTGAATTTGGTTCCACTGAATCACCAATTTCAACGAATCTTCATTTTCGAATTCATAACCGGTTGTAAGTTGCGAACAACAGTACATCGTTTTATGAATCTTATTAATAATTACGTCGATTATCATCCCAAAGTCCAAAATCACTTTCTTGCTGGAACATATACTCATAGCATCGCGTCGTGCCGCCACCCAGGCATATCAGCAAGGTCCTTCGCCGGCGCCGCGCGTATAGACTTAAGCGCATCGCCACCCGGACGCCACCTCCACGCATGCGCCAGATCCTCGGCCAAGTTGCCCTCTATCAGCTCAACCACGTGTTTGCCGATGCTCGGAAGAAGTTTAAAAGTGTGCCTAGAGCGATCAGCAAAATTCGTTCTCGGGTTGCTGCTAGAGACACTTACCCGCTATCTCCGGTAGCGAGGATGAAGTTCTTCCACTTCGGATGCTCGCAGATGAGCAACGCCGCATCGGCCGTATCCGTGCACCAGCAGAGCGCCCGGTTGAAGAGCTCCTTGTTCTTGAAGCGTGGGAGGTATGTTGAAATGACTCTACGGATGGTGACCTCTGACGCGTCGGGGTACGTGTCCGTGGGGTGCTTAGCGTGAGATCGGGGTACAGAGACCTTTTTCGGAGAGGAGGCGCCAAATGGCTGGTGCATCTTGAACCGGGTGAAGCCTGGGAATTCATCGCACACCTTGATGATTCCATGCCTGCATATGATCAGTCTCTGCCGCCATACAACATCCACGTGAGTGAGATCTGCACGCACTCATTAGGCTCAAAGAAGAAGCCGATGTCACCATTATACACCACTGGCGCGTCCTTATACTCAGCCGCTTCCTCGGGCGTCAGTTGTATCATCGCATACACCCAAGCCTACACCGCCGTTCAGCATCGGCACGAGTTCATCTGTCATAGGAAGGCATTACGTACCTTTGAACAACATTGGTCCTCCAAGTCTACCAACGCCGGACTCCAAGCCCCAGCGGCCAGTACCACTTTGTCCGCATAATACTTTGACCCATTTTCCGTTTCAACACCGATACAGGTGGTTCCGTCGCCCGCGAAAAGGGGTCGTTTGAAGGACCCAGCACTGCTCAGGGCGGATATTAGCAATGTCAGACAATCCGAATGATTATGCAGAAGTCTTCGCCTCACCCGCCAAATCCGAACTTAACACCCCGCTTTCGCAAGTCTTCTCCTATTGCGTTGATCGCCTTAGCCGCAGCCAGCCATCCACCATCATGGCTAAAGATAGCCTTCCACCCCTATGATGAAATCATGCTCAGCATTGCGAGATCTAAGCTTCCAATATATTAACTGACCTTGATTTGATCCCGCTGCAAAAGCGGTACTTTTGCCAAGATCTCATCCTCGTTATCTAGCCACTCATTGGTCTTCTCAAGACCAACGCCGGCGTCCAGAAGGGATTGGTATTCCCGCCGAAGGGATTCGACCCCCTTTTCCGTGTGCTCACAGTCGAGCTGAGTTCGTCCGTTAGTGCCAAGAAATTAGCCTGGTTCAAGGGGCAAACCTACCCTACCAGTGTTGTGGAAGAAGGGTTTGAACAACTCGTCGTTTTTCCACATGTCCCGCGCTTCTAAGCTGAGCTGCACGTCAACTTTGTTGCGTAGGCGGATGCCCATGATCTTGTTCAGGTCATTTCCAGCAGACTGCGCCGAAGGAATGGGATACGTGTCGAGCACGGTGATGTTTGACGGAGTGTATCCAGACCGTACAAGGTGCAGGGCGGTTGATGAGCCCATCGTGCCGCCGCCACCGACGACGATAACCTTCGTCGTTTGCCTAGATAATGCCATCCTGTCGCAGCTGTTTGACTTTGTTCCTTCGTGCTTCGGTGTTACGTCCTTCAGTCTCGGCCGTCTTTACCACTTCCTCGGTACCACGTGAGGAAGACGTTTTTCTTTAAATATGCCAAATCAGAAATTACCTGAGCACATTGGAAGCGAAGTCGCAAGGGCATCGACCACGGTCAGTTACGGAATCACACGACATCGACGCATCTTCCCCGGGGTCTTGCGGAGTCGAGGAGTCGCCGCCTTTTCGTGCCAAGGTTGACGAGGTGTGATTTGGTAATAGTCGGAGCAGGGTTTGTCTATTTGCCGGGAGGGTGGGGGGATGTGGGACACAAGCGGCGGAGATAACAACCCGGTTGACGCCATGTGCCCCCCCCCCGACTCCTATCTTAACTGAAAGCGGGTTAGCTTATGCCATTACTTCGCGTTGACGAATTACGTGCGTTATCTGTAGCCGCAGTAGAACAAATTCACTAACTTACTCAAGGTCTTTTCCTCACGGGCAATATATCTAGGTATTGTAACGTCTTAATTCGTGTATGTCCGAGAGCAGGCTTCAAGTCAGCAATTCCTAATCAGCGATCCATCCGTTACCTCGATGCGAGTTGCGCCAAGCGACGGTCTTCGGAAGCTGGCTTCTTCGGCCCTCGAGGCTCAAAAGTCACTAAGCTAATGGCGAGTAAGCTCTGCGGGCCCAACTGTTATTTTCACCTAAATAGGTTTAGCAGCAGAGCATAATGGATCAATCCCATTAGGTATTTCGCCATGACGGGCCAGTTGGTAGCGAGGCCGATGAGGCTATTCGTCCCGGAGGAGTGTTTAGTCACTAGCTTGGTCTCCTGTGACCGGCAAGGGCTGACAGAAAGCTAGGGCGAGGTCGAAAAACACTTATCAGAAGCTGCGTATTTCCTGAGTGGGTTTAAACCTGACAAGATTCCCTGCTCTTCGTACCGACGGTGTGGTCCCAGCGGTCTACCTCAAGTTCAAGTTAACCGAACCCAATTATACCCCATTTTTCTTGGTAAGACCAAGCAAAAAAGGGCATCCAAGGATCGCCTGGTAGGCCAGATGGATATCTTGTACCTTCATTATCGGGCCACTATGGGAGATCTATGGGGCCCCGGTGTATATCGCATTTATTACCTAACAAGAATGTTACCCCAGCTTCAGGAAAGCCTGTCGCGGTTATCAACCCCAGGCCATCTAAGATAAGCAGCCTTCAGCTAAGGGGGGTAATACTAGCTCCACGATATGAGTCGTACTAGAACTCCCGAATACATATATATCTTGATGGGCGACTGTGTGCAGCATTCTTCCATCTCTTCAGTTTCAGTTTCTCAAGGCTTTGTTCCCGTGCAGCGTTGTGACCAGCAGTATCCAAGCAAAGCCCCCAGCTATGTCTAAGTTCGATACTGCTCATCCCAACACTCATGCTGGTGGGCATGATGACGCCCTACGAACCCATGGCTCGTTATCGATGAATCCGGGCGTAGGGGGTGATGAGAGGGTTGATATGGATAAATATCGAAATTCAGTCCCGCTCTGGAAGAGGGTACACCAGCACAGCTTGACGCAGATGCTGTTGATGAGCGTACAAGCATTCTGCGGGCCAGCTATGGCGGATGCCATTGCGGGTAAGTGACGCGACTTCCGGGGGGGGGCTGGTCGTCCTGATCTCAGGGGAGCACGACTGATATCTTCCCAGGCCTTGGCGGTGGTGGTCTTGCGACACCTCAGACATCCAACGTAGCGTATGTTACAGCAACTCAGCTGGCATATTGCAGGCCGTTACTGATTCAGAGTCCTTCGCAGAACCGCTATCAACTATGCCATGCTTGCTCTTGGTATGTATTTCCGTCCCACGCCATATTCGTCACGAGTGCTAATGTACACGTCAGTCTGTTTCTTTGGAGGTCCGATCGTGAATAAACTGGGAACTAAGTGGGCTTTGGTTCTCGGTGCTATATCGTTCCCTATCCGTGGCTCATCTTACTACTGCAATAGCAAGTTCGGGACACAATGGGTCAGTATTCCACTCTCGACATCTCAGGCCCGGCTTCAATGTCCGCCACCAGTCCTGCTGAGAAATGTACTAACACACGGTTTTACTTACAGTACCTTATTTTCGGTGGCTTCTTCACGGGAATCGGTACTGGATGTTGGTACGTTGCGGAGTCCGGAACAATCATGTCGCTTGCCCCGTCGGGCGCACGTGGAAAGTATCTAGCCCTCTGGATCGTCGCCCGTAACCTCGGACAACTTGTTGGAGGAGGACTTAAGTAAGTTAGCTAGTCCCTGGCTGGATTCCGGACCCGAGTGCTGACAGCAGCGCGTTACAAGCTTGGCGAAGAACCACGAGAAGGGTGCTGTCGGCGGAGTTACCCCTGACACTTATATCGCTTTCTTGATCATAGAAGCTTTGGCGTAGGTATCCATCCAGGCTTTCAGTTTGGGTTGCCGCGTACTAACTGGAAAGTCTGCCTTTTGCATTCCTCATCTCGCCGCTAGAGCGTGTCGTCCGGTCCGATGGAACGAGAATTCTGGTTTCGGAAAAGCTTGGCACCAAGGCCGAATTGAAGCTCGTCAAGGTTACCATGACTTCTAAACTCATCTTGCTCTCGGCTATCTGGGCCATCTGGTCATTCTTCTATAGGTAAGCTCGCCAACCAGATTCCTTACCGTGCGGGAGCAGCTAGGCTAACTGGTGGAAAGCGGTTCTTGGTCTACCTATCTCGGCACGTACTTCTCTGTTCGCGCCCGTGCTTTATCTTCCCTCGTCTCGCCATTCTTTTGCATGTAAGTCAGATCGGATAATATCCTCCGGCCCAACCCCACGTTGCTAAAGAGTTTAGTGTCGGGTGTTTTGGCCTTGGTCTCATCCTCGACTTAAAGGGGTTCAGCCAGCGACGAAGAGCTCAGCTTGGCTTATTCACGGTCGTCATACTCAACCTGGGTGTCTACATTTGGTCCATCATCATGCAAGCCAGATTCAACGCCTCGCACCCTGGTAAGATCGACTGGGACGAGTCGCTGTATCCCACCGCCTTCCTGCCATATTTCTTCGTCCAGACGACGGGACCCCTGTCCCAATCATACATGTACTGGCTTCTTTCTTCGTTCGCTACGGATGCACAGGGTAAGAACCGACGGAGACACATATCATTCAAGTCATGTACACTGACGTGGAATAGCAAACGTTCGTAACGGCGCCGCTTTCCGCTGTCTCGAAGCCGTGGGCCAGGCAATATCCTACGGCATGAACACCCAAACCAAGGCTAATCCGCTCATTGGCTTGTAAGTATATTCGCGCGTTCTATGGCTTTCAGAGATGATGCTGACAGACCTTCCTAGCTGCGTGACCTTTGGCCTTATGGCAGCTAGCCTGGCGCCAATGATTATCTTGGTGAATTCTACGCCAGATCGTATCCCGGCTGATGTTATCCTTGAGGGGCAGGAGGAAGAGCGGAAGGCAAAGGTTGCCGATATTGAGACAAAGGTGTAATTAGTCAACGAGAGAAGAGACATTTGGGTAATAACTCCTAAACCGGAGTTTCAAGCTACGGGGCTGTACGGCTATATCGTGTATAAACCCAGGTATGGAGATGATGAATGTGATAGTTCAACGATGATGTGTTAGCAGCAAAAGTATACCGCTCTCGGGATACGAACCAAGCTGGTCAAGTGAGATGAAGCTACGACGTGATTAAGAACTTAATCTGCCGACTTCCGAAGTTGATACACGTGGATTATCAGAAGAATCTCGCCTTCCAAATGGCTCCTGAGTTGTTATACGAAGTATTATTATTCGCCCGAGCACTGTTTCGCCTTATCTTTATCCTTAAGATATGGCATGAGGCCTTGGTCTCTTCATCCTCCAGGTTGGTTTTTCTAAGGGGATTGCACATGCTTCTGTGGAATAGAGGTTAAAAAAGGGGTAAGGAGACCCACACCTCTGCTATACAGTCCGTAAGCCCTCAAGGCTGTTCACTTAGAGAAATAGAAGTCCAGGAGGTATCCAGTCTACTTTTGCACGGGTTCTCACTACTATCCAGAGACTACCGTTTTGGGGTTTAACAAGAAAGTCAGCATCAGGAGTCGTACGTGACAATACTAGCGTCGCATACTGACGTCTGCGAATAAAAATAAAAATCTAGGAGTGTTCATGTGAGGCTAACGGTAGTAGTAGTGTACTGTGTGGTCGACAGATCAACGTAGTGATCTAAGAAATGAGGAGATCATACTACGCTTTCATGTAAGTGGAGGTCCTTTTAATATTCAATGCGGAGGAGTATCGTCAGCACTAGCGCCTAAGACGATATTGTTTACCCCTGAGAATCTGAGCCAGTGATTCGAAGTAACTGATGATACTATTCAGGATTATTCGCATTCTTCCATCTACTAGCGCTATTCCTTCAAATACCTTCTAAGAAACTTCAACGTTTTCAGGCATCGATACCTGCACGGCGGTTCAGGGTTTTCCTGAAGCTTAATATCATGCCTAATATCGTGCCCCACGAGGACAATATTGCGGTCTTGGACTATGGCAAAAGATCGGGCGCTCGAATTGCGTTAGTAGTCCAAGCGTAATATAGTTATATATTCCTACATGCGGTCTTTCGGAATGCGCGACTCGGTCCGTGCGAGCATATCCCTCTTATGGACGTCTTTTCTCTTTCCAAAGAGAAACTTTTTTAACCGCCTTGTCGCAGTATACTGAGGAGCCCGAAGCAAAGTTGTATGCCTTTATCAGGCGTTCTGGCGAACAGGACGAGGCTTGGCCAAGATCTAAAATCGCAAGACCGACCTGAAATTTTAAATCTAGGTCATCCTTGGTACAGCCCATGGTTTCGAAGTCGATGGCCACGAGAACGGCATCGGACCAGTTGGTCTGTCCGAGACGGTTAACCAAGGGCCCCAAAAGGCCGAGCAAGATCTCCAAGCCATTTTTGGCAATAGTGACGCCGGCGTGAGGACCGAGCGAGGGCGGGCAACGTAGAGAACCGTCGCTCTCATGGAGAGCGTCCGATCGAGAATTGCTGGCGACTTCGGTTGCTGGGAGAGGGCTCCGCGACTTTATGCAGAGTGTAACGGCTGCACCCCGCACCGCTGCGCCAAAGGGCAAAAGACTGGCATTGATCGCAATTGTAACAATCGACTGGGTGCTTATAGCTGTACTTATGTTGGAAGCCGTACGGGTGACAAGGCCGTACGCCCGTTACGATGGTCAAGGCCGTAATACGGAGCCGATCGATGTGTTTTTATTGCGCAGTATTGAGAAGGGACTTTAAAAAAATTCCGGTCAGAAAGTTGAAGAGAGCCTAGCAGGTCGGAGAATTCCCTTTGCTGGCTGGGATTCTTTCGGCTGTTGGTTGAAAGTGTTGCGGATTGCTTGGGATGTTATAGAGATATTAGACCGGGTACTCCTTATATATGATGTTTAATGGTCTCCCTGTTCCCCAAGGCTTAACGTTAAAGCTTAAATGTTTATTTTTAGTTACATTTCAAGTTACCAAAGTTTACTTTCAAATGTCAATTCAAACGGTCATTTGCCCAGCAATTCTCTTCAGATGTTCGTATCTGCTATATAGGAAAGTGCTTACTATCCGGTAGCAGTAGTTAGGATGCTCAGTAGTTAGTAGACAAGGTTCTTACTTCGTACACTCGCTTTAAACAGATTGCGCTTTCAGGGGAATGTTATGCTTGGCAGATATGCAGGCCAATCTAAATAACTCATGCTCATCAGAAAACCTTACATATATGTAATGAACGACTTAACCCTACAATTTAAGGATACCAAGTAGTGAAATATAGCCTCAAAATTCTTGCCGGGTGCTCTAAACCGGCGTTTGTAGTTGCGGAGACTGTGAATGTTGTGCTTTCGAAGTTCGAGCCGCAAGATCAAGTGACCCGCCCATATTTAAGTCAGATGACGTCATCCCGCCGCCAGTTCTGTGATCCGATTGAACCTCTCACACCCACACATTTGGACGTCACATCCGACAAAGCTACACCATGCTACCAGCTTAACCGCTGCATATCCCATCCAGCATGCGGCTATCAACTCTCGCGTATTTCCAACTCCTCATAGCGACAGCATCAGCACAACTGGTCGCTGCTCCGTTCGGACTAGCGCTGGCATCGCACAATCACCCACAACAGCCCCTCATGGCGCCAGAAGAGCAAGGCGGCGATTCCAAGCAGCCCCAGGCCCAGCCCCAGGTGCAGCAGCCGGGCGTGATGCTGTCGGACGTGATGGGCCGCGACCGCAGCACGAACGTGTTCGCGGGGTTCGCGCGGGACAGCGAGGCGGTGGCGCGGCGCCTCGACGACGCCGCGCGCAACAGCACCGTGCTGGCGCCGCTCAACTCGGCCATCGACGGCCTGCCGCGCAAGCCGTGGGAGGACCCGGGCGAGTACCGGGCGCTGGGCGCCGGCGCGTACGAGGGCGACGACGGCCGCGACAGGGCCCGCAGGAACCTGCGCCGGTTCGTCGAGGCGCACATCGTGCCCGCCAGCCCGTGGCCCGAGGGCGAGAAGAGGAGGACGCTCTTGGAGGGCGATCGCGATATCTGGTGGGAGACGAGGGACGGCGTCAGGGTGGTAAGCTAATTAATGGGTATCGTGTGTTCGCGGTTGCTGACGCTTTCCAGATCCAACCCGACAATATTGAAGTTGCGAGCATTGCTAGTCGGGTCGGCAATGGCGAGGTGTGGATTTTGAAGGGTGTCCGGAACTACGCTTGATCGGCCTATGTTTACCTACTTCGGAATTCTCTTTAATTCGACGGATTTTCTTTCTCACTCCGGCTTGGAAGTTCTAGGTTCAGGTGAATCGCAAGCATACTGAATGACACGATGGCGTTTGACCAACAGCGCAGCGCCTAAATCTCTTTATGCCGCCCGTACGTAAAGTATGGTTAGATTAAAATAGCTAATATGGAAGGAATCCCGAGAAATTGGGATATACGGCTTATGGACGCCATACTTATAGGATCATTCCCAGTCTCCAGATAGGGCAAGCAAGCATATTACTCGTTGATTTACTCTTCGGGAACCCCCATCATTGCCATTATCATAACCTCAACAAACTCCTATTCTCATCGGACTCGCCCAGTTGTACCTTAACGCCCTTCGCCTGTCGCTTTTTCCCATCCAGATCCCCGATAGCATCGAACCGGGCCCTAACATCATCGTCAAGGCCGTGGAAAAGCATGGCCAGGGCGCTGCTCTTCCAAGGCTCCGTCTCTGACCGCCTCGTCCGGTGGATAGTCAGCGCCAGGAACAGGGCCGTGGCGACGACGACCACCATGGGCAGGACGGCGAAGCCCCAGCGCACGTGGACGTACGACTGCTGGGAGACGGCGCGGCCGGGGACGGGCGCGGCGCCGAGTAAGCTGCGGAACGCGACCGTCATGGACGTCGCCACGTCGGCCATGAGCATGTCGAGCCCGCCGGCGTACTCGTAGTAGTTCCAGTAGAAGGCGGTGACAACGTCCGAGTCGAAGAAGGTCTCGCCGCTCGAGATGCCCACCGTCAGGTTGACCACGACCGTGCTGTCGGTCACGGTGCGATTGAAGTCGGCCGCCGACCGCACGGCCGAGCCGTTGGCGAACAGCGTCGCGAACCAGCCCCGCATGCTGAGCATCGCCTCGATGCCCAGGAGGTAGGCCGTCGAGTTGTCCGAGGAGCCCGTGAAGTAGACGCCGTTGTCCTTACCGCCGATCCCCGAGTCTCGGATATCGACCACCGTATTGTTCAGCTCGGCGCGCGCGACCTTCTCAGTCAGGACGCCGTTCGCCACCGTCGTCTCAAGCGTCTGGAGGCAGGCCGATAGCGAGCACTCCCTCGCCCAGGGATTTAATTCTCCGGCGCGGCCGTCCTGGGCCTCGGTGCCCATGAATATCAGCTTCATGATCGTGGCATGGGGCATGTCGCCCCTCGCCGCCGGGATGAAGGAGGTCATGCTGAACACCTCGAGGCCGCTGGCCAACCTTGCGCCCTGAGGCACTTGCCATCCGCAATCATCGTCGTCGGTCGCCCCTGGCGCGCAGTATTGCCTCATGTACTCCGTGAGGCTGTGGCACTCGGAGCAGACTCCCAGCGTCTCGTACGGGTCCCATGTGCAGTTGCCGCTCTGGCACTCGAAGGCGAGAGCCGCTCCTGGTCTGCCGTTCTCCGCAAAGAGGCCGTTGTACACGGCAAACTTGAGAGGCAAGATAGGGACGAACCCCGCTAGACGCTAGTTAGCTTGCTTCGTAATCGAGGCTCTCTGACGACTGACTTTCGGATGTGTTCCCCGGCAGGGCTACCGTGTAGTTCAGCGCCCGGTTAACGCTCGCCCCCTCGAGGGTCTCTATAGTTCTTGTTTGATACGTAACGACTTGCTGCGCAAAGGGACTAAGGCCGAGGGCTACTATCGCTATGACAGCGCCGAACGACCCGAGAAAGCTAAGATGGCATAATTTTCAGCGCCATATCTTCAACCGCCAACGTACGATGACTGGACGCTTACCCTCCCCTAGCCGAGGTAAGGAGTCTCGCGGCACCCCAGGTGCCGCGGCTGGCATCGTCGAAGGCCTCCATGTCCGTCAGGGGGGCCCGCGATTCCTTGAAGTGGATCCACTTCAGCTGGCTGAGCCCGTTGTCCAGGGAGATGGCCATCGTCGCCGTCGTGACCGTGGCCAGCAGCGCGATGAGGGCGTTGAGCGTGATGTAGTACGGCCACTCCGGCAGCGCCTGGCCGTTGAAGCGCGCCAGCACCCCCAGTATGGCGCCCACGGCCCCGAGCGCGATGGCGATCGTCACGATCTCCAGGGTCCACGACCCGCTGCGGCGGCGGCTCCTCGATGGCGACGATCTCTTCTTCGTATTCGGGGGAGACGTGGTCGGGGAGTTCTCGTCCGCCTTCACAGTCGATACGGTGCTGTTGCTCCATCCCCGCTGGTGAGACGGGATAAAAACTGGCTGGCCGGGATAGGTCCAGTACGGGGCCACTTCCCGGAGCTCGACCTCCGGCGACGGCTTTTGTTGGCCGGGTGTGGGGAGGAACTGTGCGTTCGGGGAGGCGCCATAATGCTCCTGTTGTTCCCAGGGTACTTGATCGGGGGTCCTGGGGTTGGAAGAGGCTGGATAGATCCCTAGACCCTGATCGGGGACAGGAGCATAGGCCATGATTGATTACCTTGCCTGATAATAGGACTGTCCGTAGGATGCCAAGCGGAGGAATGGCGTAGCCTGCGACAGTGTCTCAGATCGACTACAAAACATAACATCGCGGGGGCGTTTCGTGTCATTAAATACGCAATTTCCACGAGCCGTTATTAGAGGGGTTTCTGTGATTTATCCCGTATGCATAGTGCGCGAGGCTACACATCGGCGCTGGTCGACGGCGCGGCCCCCACCTAACTAGCTCCATAAGCTGCATGTAGTCGGAGCTCATAACCGGAGTAGACCTGCACTTTACACCACGGCATAATATTCGCCTCGGAAAGGCGGAGTCGAGATGCAGATGGCCCACAGTAGGTACCAATTTCCATTGGTACCCATGCCCTTTTCTGACCACCCTTGATGCCGGGCGCAACCAACATGGACCGGTCCGGCCACTCAGAGGTTCCAAGAGGGTAGCATCTTCCGGCGTGCGAAGCGCTACCTTTGGCCGACCTGGGCATGTTCCCCCGCGAAGAACAGGTTCTAGTGTCGCGGTTCCATGTGGCTGCATGAATGCCCACGGCCGAGATCAAGGAGGCCCAAGATAAGAAGCTGACGGACGGTGTGCACCATGATCCTAAGTTGAGGGTTTTTTCTCCAGCTGTGGCGCTTCTGGAAGACTCGTAGGTCTATGTAGCTCTAGATGGGGAAGACCACAGCTAGGTAATGGGCGATTCTGAGAGAGTTCCCGACCCCGGGACGACCCAGATTAATAACTGGTTAGCTATACCCACGTGCGGGGATGTAGTTAGAAGGGATTCATAGCATCTAAGCTCCTCGGGCAATGTAATACCGCCATGTCTAGGTACGTCGGTAGAGAGCAGCCGTAAGCGGCAATCCTGGGTAGCATTGTTCTGGGGCTGTGTTGGTGTCGGGAAGTACAAGTACATAGCCAGATCCAATATCGTCTATTAGCCGGCTAATTATAAACCCACAGTTGCTCGGGCGTTTTCCAGGACTCGAGCTTCCATAGTGAAATCCGGATATAGTACCGGTTGCATCAGCCAAGTACGTATTGGTTGCATCACAGATGCTAGGAGAGGAAAAGCAAGCCATCAAGATTCGAACGATAGTGCGATATGTATTATATTTAGAAGCTATAGTACGCTTGTTGTAGGTTCAATGTCCAAGGCGTATCTGCCCGCATGGGAAGGCTCCTCAAATGGCGATGCATATATCAAGCTCGTTCAAGGATGAACGGTATAACCCCCCAATTCCGAGCAAGCCCGAGTTATCGCTGGGAAGTCCAGCGCCAGGGGTATCAATAAATTCGAAACGAAGAACCAACTTTATCCAGTGGAATTCTCCAAGCAGGCATTGCCGTCTATCATACAATCGATCACTACTCATGAATCATTCGGTTCATGTTTCGGATGACCGGCGTCGTTGTTAGCATTCTGTCTCTCCAGCGTGCTGGGTCGGAAGCCTAGCCTCTGCAGGAGCCTGGCCGTGGCCTTGTTCTCCGCGCGGGCGACTACCTCGTCCTCCCTCTGCTTCTCCAGGACGTCGCGTTCCCTAGCGGCGCTCTCGCTCTTGTCCTTCAGCGCCTCCTCCCTCTCGGCGGCCTCTTCCGGATGCAGCACTTTCAGTTTCCGGTGGGATAGCCTATCGACCAACTCCTTGCCCTTCTTCTTCGTCTTCGCGTACGCTTCGAGCCCCACGAGCACGGCGTAGGATTTGCTGATGCTTACGTGGCTCATGTCGACCCCCGCGTCCTCCAGACTGTGCACGAAGGCACGGAAATTGGAGGCCGGCGGGCGGTAGTGGCCTGACAGGGGCGAGAGGCTGGTCAGGCGACCGTTCTTTATCTTGAGGAGGCCCGCCGCAGAGATCCGCGAGCCGTGTAGAAACGAGCTGTGCTGGAACGCGCCGCTGTTTTTCATGCCGACGTAAAGACGGAACGACGTGTCCGCGACGAAAATCCAGGTATTCTTGCGCACCGACTTGCGTAGCAACTTGTTGAAGATGGTGGCGGCCGACACGTGCCGTATTTTCTTCACGCCCTTCGCTTCGTGAAATTCCGTATTTGCGTACTTCGCGGCCATGGCCGCTTCTAGCCTGGATTCGCGGGAGGAGGCCGAAGCCGAGTCAGTACTCGAATGATCATGAGACTCCGGGTGTGCGTCTGGACTTGGTTTGGATTGCACGTGGGTTTCGACATCAGGAGCAAATGCCGGCGTGGGATCATCCACTGGAACAATGCCATGAATGCTGTCCTTCCACTCCTCCGTAGTATCAATTCGAACACCGTTCTTTGCCCAGACTAATCGTCCTTCTCCGTCCACGCTAACCAGGTAGTATTGCCTTTCTTCTCGGCTAAGATACCGGACTTGCTCCCGATCCAGCCGTTCTCTCGGGCAGGCCGCCAGGTCTAGGTTTCTGCCCTCACCGTAGTCCAACCAGTAGAAGAAATTCTCCTTAGTGTCAGATCTTTTCCACTCTTCATGGTAGGTTCGGAGATTTGATCCATAGCGATGTTTGACGTCGACCATCTCTAAGAAATATTGCAGCCCCATCACCCTTGCGTGCCTCTTTCTCGTCTCTTTCGCCTTCAACATCTTCTCTTTCTGCTCTGGTGTCAAAGCATCAGAATCTTCGTCCTCGCAAGATGACTCTGAACTACACTTAGTAGAATGTGAAGAATCCTCATCTGCGCCAGCACGCCGCGCGATCATGGCTGCCTTGCTCCACTTTTGTCTTGCGGCCGATCTACTGGTACTCACGCTCCCGCTTCCGAGGCTAGACAATGTTTCACTTCTAGCTCGGGGTTTGGTCATCTCCCGCCACCGTGCGTCCCTGATGGCGTGCGACCACCTGGCGCTCGCGGTGAGACCGTGTCCTTGCATTTCGCGCCGTGTGCGATACCCTCGGTAGTGCTTCTGGATCACCGTGGCCGCTTTCGACCTGATAACCTCACCATCGGCACCTCTCTCTGTCTTGTCTGCAGAGTTATCCGTGCTCTGGGAATGTCGGTGTCTCAGAATTGAACGACGGTGATGTTCCTCATCAGCCTTTGTCGCCACGAAGTCCCTCCGAGCTTCCATACTCTGCCGCGCTTTGATCCTGTTCTGCCGCTGTAGCTCGTGATCACGGTGCCTGTGTTCCTTCTCGCGTTCCTCTTGCACCCTGGCGAGGCGCGCGAACTCGTCGCTAGACGGAGGCTGCAACGAATCCAGATACTCCTGGTGACTGCGATGAGAGAAGTTTGTGTCGAGGGAGGCCCGGGGTTTCACATGTGAGCCGGGAGAGGTAGGTGGGGTGATCGGCGGAGACCGAGGGGTTACGGGATGGAGCGCGCTCGGTGACGATGATCGCCTTGGCGGTAGCGTCAGTGACGGCGTTGAACTAGATGCTGGCGTTACCGCTGCCGGAATAATTGGGCCTCGAGCGTTTTGGGGTAGTGCGGGCGGTTGTTCGGCCATTTTTTCTCCCGCTGGAATACTGACAAGACATCACATCGGGCTCTTAAGTTACGTGTATGTGTCTATATATGCTCTGGAAGCACCATAACAGCACCGTGCTGGCTTATTAGGTAAGATCTTCTGTCGGATTATTGAAGATAAACGCATCCATCGGGTTTCGAATCCGCCCAGAGATGGATAAGTAAGCAAGAGCCTAGCCACAGCTCAAAATAGTCGCACGAATTGGTCTTCGGCCAGTTCAGCCTACCCAATGGTGATACAAATCTCGTGAATTTTATACCTACAGTAGGAACCATAGGTAGGTAATAATAGCCCACGCAGTCCGGGCTTACTTATATGGAGCACGAGCGTCATAGGGGATACGGTAGATGGGCTACGTACCTAACCTTCAGGCAGGATTTAGATGAGCTTTCCCTGTGTCCCTACGGCCTGCAAGCCCAGGGTGTGACGTAACTAATAGTAGAGGCTCATGCTATTGTTGGTGAATCACTGTCTTATGATGGCAGTTCTTACAAAGCACCCCCTCCTAGAAGCAAGACAATTAGTGGAAGGAGAAGTGGGTTCTATAGCAAAGAAGGGTAGATTCGAGGGCGGAGAAGACTTAGCTCTAAGCAACGAAACCCGTAAAAGTCGGGACCAAATGCCCCAATGCCTGCCAACCAGTCTTGGTAGAAGACAGGCTCCCCCGGAAAGCCACGAATGAGCCGACTCTCTGGTAAGTAGCAGTTTAAGTAATACCTGCCTAGGTACATGGAGGTGGACGGTTGGAGATACCTAGTATATCCAGATAGCTAACGCGTAGTCGTCCATGATATTTGGAAGTCCGGGTTAGCAGTTACCTGTAAGTCTTTGAAAATAATCTCCTTTAGATCATTTCGAGCATCCTGCTAGATTTTCAACAAGCATTTTCTCTTGGAAGTACGGACAGCAAAGAACTGGCACATTGAGAACAAGCTTTATGTATACATATATAGCTATGCATACCTAGGTAGCTGCCTAATGTATGTAGGTAAGTTCAGGCCGTGGCGTCCAAAGCTGGGCTGGCTGGGTGCTGCAGACATGTATTATACTGTGGTTCTAGGGTAAGGGACTGTGAAATGAGAGCGGATTGTTAAACTACCAGAAGTCAATTAGCACTCGTAGTAAATCCGGGCTCATAAAATACTGTAAGGCTAACACTGTATGGAGTTGCGTTTGTAACACCCGTAAGGCTTTGACTAAAAAGCTTGATTAATCGGTCAATCGTTGACAGATCAGGGCAAAATCTTTCAACACTTGCTTACGCGAAATCACTTGAAGACACCCAAAACCAACTGTACATCTCATGTGTGATAATCAATCGGCCTTAGCAGAAGCAGCCAGTTGAACCATTGTTTGGTAAGTACCTACTGTATCATCCTCAAGATGATCATTATGTCACTTGGCGGCTACTTCGCGACGAGTTGAAGCGAATCAGCACTCATGCGCATCGCAGCACCGCCCACAGCAGCGCTCATAGCAGAACCCGTAACAACACCGTGCGCGCTTCGCTCGGCACACCGTCGCGTCCCCTGCTATTCCCCGCTACCGGTAATGCCGGTGCAGGCAGCGGTAATGGTAATAGCATTGGTCACACTGGACCTGGACATGGACAGAAGATCGCGACACATAACAACAACA
Organism: Monosporascus sp. mg162; assembly: GCA_004155945.1. Taxonomy (NCBI): domain Eukaryota; kingdom Fungi; phylum Ascomycota; class Sordariomycetes; order Xylariales; genus Monosporascus; species Monosporascus sp. mg162. The sequence continues at coordinate 21,044 of QJNY01000632.1, forward strand.
ATATGACCAGGACGCGCACCGTCAGCTCGCACCCGAGCCAGAGCCGTCTTCAACAACCCAATCTCAATTCCGGTCGGATGAAGCGCCCCCTCGACCCCATCGACTCGAATTATGACTCTCTGAGGTCGAAAAGGCCTCGCATAGCAGTGGAAATTCTGGCGAGGCCCAAGACACTCCCGAGAACGATCACTGTGCAACCAACCCAAATCCCCACGAGGGTGCATCAGCAGCACCAGCAGCAGCAGCAGCCGCAGCAGCAAAACCCGACCGTAGCGAAACCTGAGAACCCCCTCGTATCCCCCCCATCACCTCCATCGCCGCCACCACCACGTCCACCTCAAAGTTTCCAACAAAAACTGGCTAAGAAACCTCTCAACACGGCTGCAAACTCTCAATCGACCCTTACGAAACATCAATCAAAACTCAAGAATGGCATTAAACACGAGTTGGACAGATTACAACCAAGTGCAGCCGACGCCAGCTCTGCAACAGCGCAATCTGGTCGGAAGCTGCGCTCCCAGGAGGCCACTCGCTTCAAGAGTGAATTGTCGGCATATTTCCCCGATTATGATGAAGTAATCGGCAATGACCCCAAAGAACAGCGTAAGTGGCTGATGCCCGAAGTCATAATTTTTATTTTCTTCTTATTTTCCTTTTTCATTGCACCTCCTGTTCTACTGAACTAATCCTCTCCCTCGACTCGTTCATCATCCCGTGCACCTCTGTTCGAATAAGCGATTGCTCACACTGTGCAGACATCCTCAATCTCGATACCCCTATTATCGTTATCGATACCGACATCCGCTTTCCCCAGGATGGCCGACCTCCGCCTCCGCCTCCGCCTCCGCCTCCAGATGCGGAGTTGAGCCGTCATGTCCAAACACCCCACTCTTCTCTGAAAACGAGCGCACAAGACCCTACATCAATACCTGTACGGCACTATGGCCACAATCTCTTTACCGAGCTGTTCGACTCGCAGCGAATTGATTTCGCCTTCCTTGAGGCAGGATACAAAGGCGACAACGTCGAAGATCCCTTACCCGACTCCTATTTCCAACCCGCTCACAAGAAAGCCGAGAGGCTCGAGAAGTCGATCCGAAATACCGAGAAGGGCCGCGCACAACATGAGAAGGACCAGGTCATCCGACTGCTCAATGAGCTTCAAGGCCACGACTGGCTGAGGACTATGGGCGTCAATGGAGTCACCGAGAGTAGAAAGAAGACATTCGAACCTGCGCGAGATCACTTCATTAGGGGTTGTCAGGCGATCCTAGAGAAGTTTCGATTATGGAGTCAAGAGGAGAAGAAACGCAAACTCGAGAAGGAGCGCGCTATGGCAGAGGAGGCTGAGCAGCAGCAGGACGAGGACGAAGACGAGGATGAAGAGGAGGAGGAAAACGAAGCCCATGAAGACGGAGGCAGCTCGGAAAAGGAGCAAGGTGAAATGGAGGGAGGCGGACGGGATGCGGATAAGGATGTGGACATGTCCAAACGGGGAGAGGAGGAAATTTCCGACAGCGCCAGCGACGGCGACCCTCCCGACTACAGTGATGTTGACGCGTCGATTGCGAAACAACTTAACGAGGAGGCTTCTGCACGAGCCAGTTATACGACATCAGACATCAAGCGATCCCGGGGTGAGATTCCCGCGTGGCCGCCAGAACCCTATGTCGCTAGGGAGTTTACTTCTTTCTTCGCAAAACGACACCAGCGAGACGCGGCACTCAATAGCAGACGTCGTAGAGGACGTACGGCGATGGCTTGGGGCCATCCCGTACCAGATACGCCTGACGCTGACTTCGAACTGCCGGAAGAGTATCGCGATCCAGAAACCCTGAAGGCGCATGCCAGACAGAAACGCCGAGCCAGGCGCGAAGGCAGGCATGGCTAAGGGGGGGACTTGTAACAGGGTATGCTTACATTGGTAAGGCGTTAATAATTGTTTACGCCTTGATATTGGCGATTGCAGCACAAGATATGGATAGGTTGGCATGGGGGTTATGGTTCGTTTAAGGGTAATGTCACCCGTGGTACATTCTGTGTAGGTTTCATGGGTGGGCGGCCCTTGTGATTAAGATGCGGCATTGCGCATAGACATAATGCATAGATGTTTTTTGTTAGCGGACTGCAGTCTAAGCGAATGAATACCCATTGCAAGGACTCTCGAGTACTCCCCATGAAATACCTGCATGTGCATTGATATCGTGAACTTCGACAATACCGAGGTACCTATCTACAGATGTGGCCCAGCTCGGAAGTGGCTAGGGATGTGGCTTACGCGCAGGACAAAAGCTTCACCGAGTTAGGTATTGTACATGTGTACCTGGCTCTGCTTAGGTAATCCCACCAGCTACTTTGATACCTACTGTATTGTACAGAACCTACTGCCTCGGTCCCGTCAAATGTGAAGTCAAGCCCTAGTTACGTGCCTACCTCATATCAAGCAAGCTATTCAACTTTATCTCTTCATACCGAAACCTCTACGACGCTGCCCTGCCATTTAGATTCTTCCACACTTCTCGACCCGACGCCCGTCGGAGGCATGAACCGTCTTTGCCTTTAATCAGAGCGCCGCGTCAATTCTGCTCTTTCCGCGTAGCTATACCGATCTTCTGGCAGCTAGCTATCTTCGGAAACCCCATCCAGACCAGTGACCCTGCGTTTTCGACCCACCCACATCTACGCCTCCATCTTCATTTGGGCTCGGCCGCCTTGACCTCGAGACCAACCGCGCGCATCCTTTGTTGATATCCTCGCCTCTGTCAATATTTTACCCAGCCTCCGCCCACGGCATTCACAAACTCTGCGCCGCGTGAAACCGCCGCTATCACTCATGACTACGCAACCTTGACGCGATTACGGCTTCGCCAGCGCCCAAGATGCCTGGTGTCGTGGAGCCGGAGCCTGCGCCCGAAGTGGACGTAAACGCTCTCCCGCCCGCAGCCGAACTTCCTGTCGATAACACTCCTCCACGCTCTTACGTGGTCTTCAAGCAGTCGGTCGACCTTGAGATCGATTTTCGGGAAAAGGCCGTCTTCGGAACATCCAACCTCACCATCGCGCTCACTGGCGATGTGTCTGAGGTGTTCATCGACGCTCGACAGTGCGATATCGATGTCAGGAAAATCCGAGTGTCTAACTGCGAAGTAGAGGCATCTTATAAAGACCCGTGCGACTGGATAAAGACGCCGAATAACTACCGATGGTCCGCGGCGCAATGGGGTCTTAGGAAAAGCCGCATGACACCGCTCCTACACCATAAACGCACAGAAGTCTCCGCGTTGGACCACGACATAAAGTGTTGTACACCTCTCCATGGTAATGTCCGCGTGCAGCTACCGAGCGGTAAGGATATACGCCTGAAGAATAGAGATGCCAACAAGTCCGACCCCACAGACCACAGTATCAACCCTGACGACTCGATATCTATGTGCACAGTGAGCATCCCTTTCAGGCTTCGAAACTCTGCCGACGGGCTGCATTTCGTCGGCGTTGAGGAGGCCGACTCTCGATATCCACACGTCTATACGCGCCACTCTTCTGAGCCCGGAACGGCATGCTCCATCTTCCCCTGCATCGACGATCCTGGAAGTCGTAACTCGTGGAAAATCTCCATTACCTGTCCCCGTACCGTCGGCGACGCTTTCCATCAGGCGCTTGCTACGCAACAGCATTTTAAGAGCTCCACCGTCGCGAATGGGAGTCGCAAGAGGAAACACGGCGAAGATGGACCCGCGCGCTCCCATTACTCGCTTACGGAAGAGGACAAGCTACTGGAAATGACTGTCGTGTGCTCGGGGTTCTTAACTAATGAGACCATCACTGAGGACGAGACCAAGAGGACCATGACTTTCGAGATAGACAAGAACAAGGCGGCGAAGCACGTGGGTTTTGCTGTGGGTCCGTTCGAGCACGTTGACTTGTGGTCCGAGTTCCGAACTGAGGAGGACGATGTGAAGCTTGGCGTTAGCGCCGCCAAAGTCCATGGATACTGTCTCCCAGGCCGAGCTGAAGAGGTCAGGAATACATGTGCTGCTATCGTCACAGCGGTAGACTACTTCGTCCTCACGTTCGGCCGGTATCCGTTTGAAAGCTACAAGGTCTGCTTCGTTGACGACATGGTCGAGGATACGGTGTCCTTGTGCGCCTTTTCCCTCTGCAGCAGCAAGCTTCTTTATCCCCGAGAAATCATTGATTTCGAAGTCGACACTATAAGGATCCTCGTCCACGCCCTGGCAAGCCAATGGTTCGGAGTCAATGTCGTACCCAACCAGAAATCGGACATTTGGCTCATTGTGGGCATAGCATGGTTCATGACGGACCAGTTTGTCAAGTTTCTATGTGGCACCAACGAATTCAGGTTTCGAATGAAGGAGAGGGCGGACAGGCTTGTCCAGATCGATTTAGGCCGTCCATCGCTCCAGGACCTCGGCGAACACCTTTACCTGGGTGACTTCGAAGTTGAATTTATGAATCTGAAGGCGCCGCTCGTGCTTTTCATTCTCGACAGGCGACTTTCTAAATCATCCAGCTCGGCGGGTCTTACAAGGATCATATCCAAGATGGTTGGCAAAGCTAATACGACCGTGCAAGCATCCGACGAGGTGTTGATGTCGGAGCACTTCCGGAAAGCTTGTGAGAAGACGGGCGGGAACAGGTTGGACAGCTTCTGGAGTCAATGGATCACGGGGTCTGGCTGTCCTCGATTTGATGTTTACCAGCGATTTAATAAGAAGAGACTATGTGTGGAGATGACCATTCGACAAGTACAAGACATCGCGGCAGCAAAGAAGAGGCCCCTTCTCAAACACGATTTCTGGAGGGAGGTGAGGGAAGAAAAGAACGAGGTGTACGCCGCGGAGCTGCATCACTGCTTCACTGGCCCCATGACGATTAGGATCCACGAGGCCGACGGCACACCCTACGAACACATAGTAGATATCCGGGAAGACCAGGCCAAGTCCGCAAAGTTCGAGATCCCGTACAACACGAAATACAAGAGGCTTAAGAGGAATCGTCGTCAGCGGGAAAGACAAATGGCTGGAAATGCCAAGGGCAATGAGGATGGTCAGGAAGAAATGCAGCAGGTTCACTTTCTTGGTGACGTTCTTCAACACCCTGACGAGATGGACGAATGGCAACTTAGGGACTGGGACGAGGAAACAGAAGCCAAGATGGATCAAGAGTCTTACGAGTGGATCCGCATGGACGCTGATTTCGAATGGGTCTGTGACATGAAGACCAACCTTCCGCCCTACATGTACGTTTCCCAACTGCAGCAGGATCGCGACGTCGTTGCACAACAAGACTCGATGCTGTATCTCGACCGGAGCTTCCCCCAAGTGGGCCCGCACCCCCTAGTCTCGACAATCCTCACCCGGACTATAGTGGACAAAACATACTTCCATGGGATCCGTACGATGGCAGTCGATGTGCTTCCCCGACACGCTGTGAAGAGCTTGAACTGGATAGGACTGGTTCATCTTCAGAAGACGTTCCAACACTTCTTCTGCCGCCCAGGGACATTTACACCGCGGCCTAATAACTTCGCAGACAAGAGACAATACTTTGTGCAGCGCGCCATTCCAGAAGCGATTGCTCGCATTCGAGGAGACGACGGACATTGTCCCAGGGAAGCAAGGCGGTTCATTCTCGAGCAACTCCAGGCAAACGACAATTCGGATAATGTCTACTCTGATCAGCTCTACATTTGTAGGTTGATAAAGGCTCTCGCAATATGCCAGATCCCGGACGAGAAGAAAGCCAAACAGAACATGTCTATGTCTATGACGTTTGGGGACGCCGATGACGAGGACGAGCCGATAGATACGGAGCCTCAAGAGTTTCGAGAGCTGGCCCGCGACGAAATCGAACGGTATCGCAGGATGGACGAATACTCGCCGTCTTATCAGAACTGCTTCACCGTCGCGGCTCTCGAGGCTCTCTGTCTATTGATGAAAGCGAAGGTCATACCTGCTAATCCAATCGCATTCGTACAGTATCTGCAAGACGGAACTGCCGATCTCGTTCGCATAAAAGCGTGCGAGGCGCTAGTGGAGCTTGGGACGCTGAGGTCTCCATCCTTCCTTCGTTTCTTTCTGTCGTTACTCAGTACGGACACTTCTCCATTCGTCCGGGACCGGCTGTTCAAGGTTCTGTGTCGTGGTCTCGCAGGCATTGCGTTTGGGGAGCATGTGGTAGAGGACAAGACGCCGCAGCAACCAGCGGAGGATGGCCTGATTGTGGAACAAGAGAGTACGGACCTGGAGGCGATACAGAAGAAAAAGGCCCGCAGGGAGGACTTAACATCTGCCCTGGCAGCTCTAAAGGACGAATTCAGAGACGACGAACAGTTGCCAGAGGCAATTTGGAACGCTTTGGACTCTCCCGTCTTGACTGTTGCGGAACGAATTAACCTTCTAGAGTTGTGCTCTATCCTAATCGACGAAGACTATTCGTTCCCGATCACGTTCAAATACCCGACATACTGGACCGTGACACGCGGTGAAAGAAGCCGCAACAAGTGCGTTGTCAACTTCAAGCGACATTTTAGGGTGACGTCTCGCAAGAAATATGACACCCCGGCGCTGCCGCCGCCTCCAAGGCCTGAACCCAAACGAACGATTACTCTAAACCTCAACAGAGCTCCTAGCTTGAGCAATGGGAGGTCCTCCACGCCTACTGTTTCCGAGCCCGCGGCGCCGCTGGTCGTTGCACCGCCAAGTGTTTCCGTTCCTAGTGACGCACCAAAACCAGCTCCCGTTGCGCCGAAGGTATCCGCGCCGAAGGTATCCGCACCGAAGGCCTCAGTCAGTGCTGCGAAGCCTCGGATCGCCACTCCCACAATTAAGACGGGAAGTCCACCCACTACCGGATCGCAGCGTGACAGCATTTCTGTCCAGACACCTTTGCGGCCTACGGTCGAGCTCCCGCAAGCGGAGTCGAAGGCCGCTGCTCTTAAAACCAACGGAAACAGCACGCCGTCGCTTCCAAAGATTCCCAAGCCGCCGAAACGCGCCAGTACCGAGAGCGAGAGTGGCCGTCCTACTAAGATCGTCAAGCTCAACACCTCGAAAATTCCTGTCAGCGCTCTGGAGCGCCTCCAGAAGTCTAAGCCGAGGAAACTAGTGAAACTCAAATTCAGCGCTTGGGATAAGCTACGGCGACGGCCAAGCCCGCCCGTTTCTGGTTCGATCCGGGCTACTCCCAAGAACATCACGGAGCAGAAGCCGAACAACAGCCCACGGATTCCAGGCAGCCCTTCGTCTCCCGCAGCGGCAATTACCAAGAACAACACTATGCCTTCCTCATCCCCGACCCTGACCGCCTCGCAGGCATCGAGCACACTTTCCTCCACCTCCAAGACATCGCAGACGCTGTCGCAGTCAAGCAAGGACGGGAAGCCGCGAAAGCCACTCCCGGATCCGTCTCGGAAGCCCCTTCCCGATATGCGCAAGCCGCTACCGTCTGCGCCGCATCATCCTCCGCCATCGGCTTCTCATTCTCAGCCTAAGGATGCCTCTTCAGCTACTGCGCCAAAGGCTCCTACGAAACTCAAGATCAAGATCAAGCCTTCTTCGCAGCAGTAGTGTGAAGGTGGCATTATATTGAGATCTGAAGTTCATTTTGGGGCTTAGCCCCCGACGCGTCACTTGAGTCCGATTCGTAGTCAGTTCTGTCTCTACAGAGATCGTGCGATGGATTGGTTGGTATCCGCGATCCCTCGACTTTCATCCTAAGTTCCCTCGGGCACACAGAAATAAAGAGGCATGAAGTGTGGTATGGGTTTGAATTTGCATAGCCTTGGCGTTTTACGGTATGAGGATTTTCTACACATCAAGAAAAAGCGCGTCGGTTTAGGGCTGGCGGCCCCGGAGACTAATCGATGGACGGCACGCCGCCAACTATGACTTTATTTATTTATTGGTAGTGGTGTGACAGATTCGCACCTCTCGAAAGGGGGATTCCTCCTCGGTAGGAGGGGCTTGTTGTATAGTAGTACCACTTATAGCGCGGTTCGGATTCTGCGATGAGCAAATTGTCAATACAGAAGAGGCATGGTCTGATTTAGATAAGACGTTGCGCAACGGTGATTTGAGTACGCTTCGACGCCGCTGTAGATAATGCGAGTCCGCGTTTCCTTCGTTGACGCCGGCTCTATTAGACAGTATTATTTTTACCCCCTTCCCCCTATCTAAGCCCTGATGCAAACTTGGTTCCATTGCCGTGCCCCGCTATGCGTGTTCATGCTATTTCATCCGCGTATACCTGAAAACCAAATCTCTATTGCTTGCAACCATGCCTCGCATGCCTTTTCGGTGTACAATATCATATCCCTCCCCATACACAAGCCGCAACGCATTCGAACAGCTGACTGGGCGACAATCCGGCAGCGCCTCAACCAGCCTCGACCGCCAACGCCGGTCCCCGCTCGATTGCCCGATCCGAGACAGTCGCAAGCCGCGCACCGCCCCCCTCGAACATGTCTACGACACGATACAAGCCGCCCAGCGCAGCGCGACCACGGGTAACCGAAAGCGTACCTCATCCGGTATCCGAGCGCGCGTTCCGCGCCGCACGGGGTCTTTCCCCCTCCCTGCCCCCCCCTTCGGACGGCCGCCTCACCCGGGTAGACCCCGTAGAAGGAAAAAAGAAAGAGAAGAGGGGAGCCAGTTCGGTTCTCTCTTTCCGGAGCGAGCAACGCAAGGCAAGCAAGGCAAGCAAGGCAAGCAAGGCAAGCAAGGCAAGCAAGCAGCCCCCCACCAAATCACCCGAGATCAGAGCATGCGAGATCCCCCGATCCGAAAACGCCGCAGCCGGCCGTCCTACCGCCGCCGCGCCGCGCCTCCGGTCCCCGCTCTCTCCCCGGCCCCCCCACCGCCGCCCGTAAAGGAGGAAGAGGAAGCGGAAGAAGAAGAAGTGGTGGCGGTGGTGGCGGTGGTAGCAGTAGTCCCGACGATCCGCTCGTCGCGGCTCCGCGTCACGCGGCCCTGCTGTAGTTCCTGCTGCTGCTGCTGAGACAGCGACGGGGCGGCGGGCTCGCTGCCCTGCCGCGACGCCGTCCTCCTCGTCTGGTGCGCGTGCGGGTGCGATGGCTGTGGTAGCTGCGGTTGGGGCGGCGGCACCGCCGCCGCAGCGACGCCGATCCGCTGCGCCCTCTGCTGCGCCGCCGTCTGCGCCTGCGTCTGCTGCGTCTGCGCTCCGCTTCCGGCCCCGTGCGCCCTCGCCCTCCGCGATGCCGCCTGCGCCGCGCCGCCGCGGCCCGCGATGCGCGCCTGCGCCTGCTGTGCCTGCGCGTGTGCGGCGGCGGCGGCGGCGCGCCGTCGGCTGGGGCGCGTGACGAATGGGTCGTCGTCGTCTTCTTCCTCCTCCTCCTGGTCTTCTAGTTCCTCGTCCCCGCCGCCGTCGGCGTCGGCGTCCTCCATTTCTTCGTCGGCGCTGCTGCCGTTGCTGCCGCTGCTCGAGAGGTCGGGCCCCGGGCCCGGGGGCGGGGAGTCGTCGAGGGCCGGGGCCGCGGCTGCCCGGTGGTGGTGGTGGTGGTGATGCTGGCGCGCCTGCTGGTAGCGCCGTAGCGGGGGCGGGAAACGGACGCGCGCGTGCGCGCTTAGCAGCCCGTTGTTGCTGCTGTCGTTGTTGTGCTGGTGCTGGTGCTGGTGGGCGAGGAGGAGGGGCGAGGACGAGGACTCCTGCGATTGGGACGCCGCAGCCAGGGCGGCCGCTCGCCGGTCCTCGTATGAGGCTATGTCTTCGGCCGTGAGCGTGAGCGTCGTCGGGGGTCTGCGGAGCATGGTTCTCTGAGTGGTTGAACAGCTAGGACGGTGTAAATCGGGGGAAGCCGTGTTCTTTGGATCGCTTTGAGTAAAGTTTTGTGCTGCTATGCTCGCTTGGGTATCCCAGTATAATTACCGCTTTGGGAAACTCGTGTAAAAACGAGAGACTTCAAGAAGAGCAGCGCGTGATTCTTACAAATAGATGTTGCTAAAGAACTAAGAGAACGGTATGTTCCAAGTCACTTGTCGTAACGATTTACTAACGAAGGGCGAGAGGGGTTCTCGACACGGGTTGCTTGTTTACTTCTCTTATAGTGATCTAAGTAGAGGTTCTTAGTGTATATTTAAGCCGCCAAAATTGATGTCGTTGAGGCTGAAAGCGCGTCTTGCGGAGTCTCTACGCATAGTGGGGTATTGTGCTTATTCGCCCCGTAAGGCGGGCGCTACGGGCCTTACCGGGGCTACGGTAGCGGAGGGGCTTCGGTACATTTATCGCTGAACCACCCCTGACACTGTTGAACCTCAAGAAACTGCCATTCCGCTCCGAGACCCCCTATGCCATACGAACCGAGACCCAAACTCAGAACTGGAAAAGCCGCCCGTTCCAGTTTCCATAAAATTAAAAAAGGTTTTAAAAGTCCAAAACTGAAATTGAAAATCGTAATGGAACATGAGGGGGTCCATAACGATCTTACATTACCAGACTGCTTAGTTAAGGCCAGAATCGACATCGCGATTCGCGGTTGAGAAGTATATCGACAGGATAAGCGACCTAGGTAGTCGTTCAAGAAACAAATGAATTTTCTAAGCAAACGTTGGAGGTCCCGGGTCTCTCTACCTTCCCACTCGATACTAGGAAACTCATAACATCTACCGTGAACTTTTCTCTAGGTCATGGGTGCAAACCTCCTCCAATTTCAGCTCGGTTCATCCGGAAGCATCTTCATCGGCATCACTGTCTTCCATCGACTTTACTCTCCCTCCATCACTCCCCTTCTCTTCCTCAACGAGCAGCCTCTAGGCTCGGTCCTCCAGCATATGCTGCACTCCTCCTGTCTCCGAGAGCAGCACCTCCGTCTGACGCAGGTCCGCTCTTGTGGGAGGCGAGGTTCAAATCATCGGTTGGAGCTGTGGCACCTGGATATCGTCCCATACCAGGCTTCGATATCACGCGCTCCATGTCGTGAGCAGGAGCGTCGCCCGCATCGTCTTGTCCGGGATTGACCGTCTCATACTCGAGAGCCTTGACAAAGAGGTAGAAGCCCGCAGCGAGTAGCGCGCCTAGTATAGGTCCCACCCAGTAAATCCAGTGGTATCCTTGGAATCCCTCGACGACGCACGGTCCGAAAGAGCGTGCCGGGTTCAAGCTACCGCCTGTGTAGTAGACTCCCCTGTATGCGTATTAGTATTAACGACGCTAAGCGGACGTGGAAAATTGAACAGCGGATCCCATCATCTATGGCGACAACTGAGCAAGTAATCCGATGTGTAGGTAATGGGGGAAAGAAGGACTGGGACAATTAGAACGCCGGAGCCGGGACGTTGAAGACTTACATCAGCTCTGCCACAAAGAGCGACAGTCCGATACCAACAGGGGCGATGAATGTGCCACGATGCTTCTCACGCCCGAGCATGAGTATAGTGAACACGAGCTGCGCAGTGAGAAACATCTCGATGAATAGACCCTGAGAGGTAGTCGTGCCTGCGCCGAGACCGGTGCGCACGTTGAGCTTGCCAGGAGTGAGGCCTTCAACCACTGCCGCAGCCACCATAGCGCCGAGGATCTGACTGATAATGACGAGGATACCACGCAGGACGCTCACAGCACCCACGGCCATCATCGCCAAGGTCACGGCGGGGTTGAGCAAGCCGCCACTGATGCGGTAGAACACCCATGCGTTGACGGCCAGGCTTATGCCGAAACAGAGACTGATGAAGAGCAACTTGGCCGACAATGACTCGAGGCCCAATGGGTTCGAGTTAACGGCATGGGTTCCTCCAAATGCCAGGAACAGAAACATGAACGTGCCCGCGAACTCGCTCAACGAGGCAACGAGATCTGTCAAATGTTAACGTCTCGGATCGAAAGCGGAAGAGTCCACTTGGGAAGCCGCCGAAGCGTAAGACGAGGAGGCGAGGTATGAAACATACTACAGAGAGGTCAGCTTAACAGACTGCAACAAAACCGGTAGGACCTATGTAGCCTTTGGCCGAGACGCCATCGTACGTACCGGTTCTTGATATTGAGAGGCATTCTATTGAGGAACTTAGGCCGACGGGAATGGAGGTTCTCCTGAAGGTTGTTCTGTGAGATACTATTAGAATACAACTTCTTCCACGGGCGGCGGATGCGTGCATTAAGAGGAGCATCCATCGAAGATGGTTGCATAATGTTTAGCTACCCAGGTAGGAGGAATTCGGTTGGGGTATGGGGCGTTATGAATTGAATTATGTAGGAATGCTTCGGCTAGGAAGAGAATACAAAATCGACAGGCTATGGGGGCGGAGGAGACGTAGAAGAAGAGACGTAGGTAAAAGAGAATCTAAACGACTTTGCATTGTTGAAGATTGCGAGTCGACCCGACTCTCAGGAAAGTCAGGAGGCATATATATGCGCAATACATATCTGGCAACAGCTACTCGCCGTATGATCCACTTCGTAACTGTTGTATACCAGAAATAAGTATGAGAGACGAGTAACATTGAAGGCAGGTGACGATTCCCGGTATATCCCGGTACCGAATATACGTCAACAGGTGCAACTGGATGATCATACAGCAAGATCGAGTTCCGGAAGGTTGAGCCCTGAGATCCCTGAGCCCTCAGTTAATGGGACCGGACCCCATATCAGAGAGAGGCAGCACTTGAGGAAGGTGTGATGCCACCACGGCAATTCTGTATTCGTCCGTTCTCGGGCTTCCTCATGGTAGCCGCGACCTTTTAAAGTTCCATCACGATACACCATGACATCAACCCATCACACTTCGCTTAATCGGCCGCCTTCTTTACTCCGGGCATTCCTTGGGGTGTTACAAGATAAGTTCCGTCTCAGTTCTTTGAAACAGAGTGACGCGATCATATTCAGACTGGAATATGAGAAGGGAAGGGGGGCCAGAGCCGGCGAACGAATCTTGTGTAACTGGCTTCTAGGAGAGATTCCTCTCCTCGTCTCAGCCCGGTTACGTATACGAGCGGTCTGCCGTATACAAAGTAGTAGACTGAATTACCTAGGAGAGTCATGATTCGTCAGGAGAAAGGGCGACGTGCAATGGGCCCAAAGCTCCGGCATCTAATGGTGCTCGACACTACTTTGCGGAGCGTCCCATAGCCGAATATATTACTGGTTCCTGCTTCTCCATGACACCGGGTGGCCTTGTTCGTCGCTACAACCACAGTGGCCCGTAGCACCTATTGTTGAAGTAAGGGTCAAGGTCTTGCGGACAAGTACAGTGACATGGCTCCTGTCAGTGTTGTATATATATAGGGCCTCTCTGCCACCTAGATAGACAGCTAAACTTACCTTAATCAACGCTTATTATCCTGTTTATTTTAGCAAGTTATAAGCCCGGATTCGCGCTTAAGAAATTGTTCATAACTAAATACAGTATACCATAATTTAATAAGCTAACGAAATTAAAGGATTTAATCGGATAATATATCGGTCCGAACTTATAGCTATTATTTAAACGTTACCTTTAACGAAATTATTATTATTTTACCTTTATTTGTTAATTATTAACAGCAATTTATAAACCGATTAATATCATAACCGACGGAAACCATATTAACTTCGGGCGACCGATTCGAAAAATATCTTAATAGCGATTTTTTACAGTTAAGCATTACCCTTATACCATTAACATTATTGGACAACTTTAGCAATACGGAAATCCATAAGTAAAAAATGCAAATAATAATAAAAATATTATTTCCGAACATATAACCGAATAACAGTTAAATTTCGACAATTTTACGATTTTTATATTAACAAACGAACGAAACTTATTCGGGGCTAAAATTATTACGTTAAATAACGGAAAAAAACCCTAATTTAACTTTTTAAATAACGTTTAAATTAATATACCGATAATTAAAACTTTTTTTAATTTTATAACCTTTTAACCGTAATTTTAACCTTTTTAACTTTAACCCTTTTATTTTTTACTATAATTTTTTAACAAATTACCAATAGTAAATATAACTTTACGACGTAATATTAATATAAACGGTAACGGCATTTCTGAAATTACTTTAATCGCGATTAAATTAAAGTTCTTACCGGAACTTTCGAACCGTAAAAATTATCCGAAAAAAAAATATATATAACAATAATTATTAAGGCTTGTAATAATTACGAATTTATACCGGGGGAAATTTTTAATACCATCGACAAAATACCTTAATTATTATAATTATAATAGTTAATATTTTAACGCAAAATTATTATAATATTCCAGAATAATTTAAACGAATTTATCGAACAAATTATTAAAGCAAAAAATACGGTAATAAAATTATTTACTTAAGTTAAAAAAGAATTTAAACAAAAAGGAATTTTATCGCTTTTATAATTAGTTAATAAATAATATACGGCTTACTTCGATAATTACGATAACGTCCGAAAGTTTGGGCAAAAGATTATAAATATCCAAAAAGGTTTCGTACGTATAAAACCGAAGTATAAGTTTTTTATTAATTATCTTACTATTTATTTCGTTCGTAAATTAAAGGAAAAATATAAAACTTAAGCATAAATATTTTGGACCTTATATATTAACGCGTTACTTAAACTAATTAACGTTATTCGTATAATAAAAGCTTAAAAATTCCGTATAAAAAAAACAAATTAATAGGTAATAACGTACCTGTTATAATAGTAAAACCCCGCTAAGGTATAAATTATAAACAAATAGCTACCGAAACTTTAATAAAAGGACAGGACTTTATTATAATACGTATTTTAATCTGTACTTATTACGGAAAACGGTAATACATTAAGGACGAATATTAAAAGTTATATCCTTATTCTCGGAAAGATAAAAAAAGCAAAAAAAAAATAAAAAGGCTTTATTAACGATTAAAAACAAAAGCAACAGTATTACCAATATCCCCAGTATTTAAGTACCACCAATATCTTAAACATTTTAAGCATTTTTTCCATTAATAATCAAAATAATAAACACATTTTGTTCCTTATAAAAGGTTTGGATGTTAAATTTAAAGTATGTATAATACGCCATATTTAACCGTAATAAATTTATTAACTTTACCCTTATACTCTTATCAAATAACTTTATTATAAAAGATATCGGAAATATTAAAATTCCAATTTTAAAATAAGGTACAGTTAGCAAAAAATACGTAACTATTATTAATACGTTATAAGTTAAATTTAAAGATATCCTTTATGCTCTAAAATTAGGAATTAATTTAATATCAGTAATATAACTATTAAATAAAAAGGTAAAGATAATATTAGAACGAAACTTATACGAAATTATAATATCAATCCGATACCAAAAACGAAATTCTATATTAATACTTATATATACCG
This sequence comes from Monosporascus sp. mg162, assembly GCA_004155945.1. NCBI lineage: Eukaryota > Fungi > Ascomycota > Sordariomycetes > Xylariales > Monosporascus > Monosporascus sp. mg162. The sequence continues at coordinate 36,368 of QJNY01000632.1, forward strand.
CTTACGGCAAGATAAGTAATTTAATTATTAACTTAAACGTTATCCTAATTATTAATCCGAATATTAACCCAAAAACGGATATTTTCAAAATTTAAACAATTCGATTCGGTAACTTATTTACCTTAAAAACGCCTTAAGTAATAATACCGGCCCTATTAATATATATAATTAACCCTAAAATAAAAATTTAATACGAAAAAATAAGCTACTTAAACGAAATGTTATTAATAAAATTCGAATACATAATATAAAAGATAAACAAAACTTAAAATTACTATAGCTGCAAAACCTATATCAAAAGTCGCATAAAAAAAAATAATACAAAGGCATATTAAACAAGAAATAATACATTAATAACGTTATTTACCTAAACGTTTACGGATCTTTTTATATTACTAACGCAAAAAGGAAAAAAATATTAACTTATTATAATAAACGGCTATAATCGTTTTAATACGGTTTATCCGATAAAAAACAAACAAAAGGTATAGCCTTATATTAAATAATTCGTTAAACATTTCGAAAAGCAAAAAACAATAAGGTCGCAAATATTAAATACTTTATATAAATAAAGGTAAAAAATTTATTTCCAAAAATGCCAAAAATTAGGTACTACGATATAACATTACCTTATAAACTATTAACACAAAATAACATAAAAGCAACGGCATCGTTAAAAATTTTAACATTATTATTATTCGAAATAAATTATTACCTACGATAATAAAAGGAAACATATCTTCAAATTAATAACCAAAAATATTAAAAATAATTAACTATTTGCGTAACCGGAACCTTTATAATACACTTAACGTTACCCCCTTCCAAATGGTTTACAAACAAAAACCTAATATAACATATGTTAAAACGTTAAGTACCAAAATATAATATTTCCTTCCTTTTACGAAACGGAAAAAGTTAAACCAAAAAATAAATAAAGGCATATTCGTCGGCTACAACGGCAACTCGATTTACAAAATCCTAATACCTGCCGGTAAAATTATTAAAGCGTTAACCCAAAACGTACATTTTAATAACGAAAAAAATGCCAAACCGGAAATAATTTTTAAAGCTACATAAACGTTTTTATATGACGAAAGTAACCTTACGCATTTTCCACCAACCAAACGACAACGTTAAAGTACTATCGTTAAAAACTAAGCTAATAATTCAAACGCATAAATTTTACCGTTGCGGATCCTTACAAATAATACCAAATAATTTATACCCGATCTTAACCTTAATAATTAAGTTCTAAAACGTTTTAAACTTCGATATTTATTTCGGAATTAAATATTACACAAAAATAATCATATATTAATGCTTTATTCGTTTTTAACACTAACAGCAAATACCAAAACAGCAAATACCGACATAAAGTTACAAACATTTAATAAAGCAAAACGAAATTACTTTTGGAATAAATAACAAAAAAATATAGAAATCGAATACAAATCCTTAATAAACAACAACATATAAACGTTAATAAAACCAAAAAAAAGGATAAATATTCTACGTAGCAAATAGGTTTTCAAGTTAAAAAAAAAGCCCAACAACGAAGTTACGCAATATAAGGCACGGTATATAATCCGAAACTTTAAGCAAATTAAAAATATAAACTATTTCGAAACTTTTGCTTTAATAGTAAAACTAATAAGCTATAAAGCGTTATTCGTTATAACGGCGGTATACGACTTAAAAATTAAGCAGATAAATATAAAAATTATTTTCTTTTATAACATAATAAAAAAAAGATATATTTTAAATAATTAAAGAAATTCGACGATAACACGGATAAAATATATAAGCTAAAAAAAACGTTATATAATTTAAAGCAAGTACTAAAGGTATAATTTAAAACGATAACCGAATACTTAACAAAATTTAACTTTACCTTAATTAATGCAAACGGTAAAATCTTTATTAATAAAAAAATAAGAATTTATATTACGGTTTACGTTAATAATTTATTACTAATCGGCAAAAACAAAAAAGCGATTAATAACGTTAAAACAGCATTAAATAAATAATTTTAAATAACAAACCTTAAACCTTATTAATATTACCTAAATATTCGCATTCGGAAAAATTAATTAAATTAAATTAAAAAAATATTCGCGTTATACCAAATAAAAAACTACAAAAAACCTAATACCTTAATAACGATAACAAAATTAAAAAAAGAAAAAAACGATTAAACTTACTTAAAAAATAACAAATACCGTTATTAATTAATAATAAGCTTTTTAATATACTTAATAATAAAAATTAAACCAAACTTAACTTACGTAATATTATATATAAGTAAATACTTATTTAACCTTATACCGTAACATAAAGCCGTAATAAAACAGATTTTCCGTTATATTTAAAAAATAAAAAAGCTATACTTAATATTTAAAAAAAAAAAATTAAACTTTTTAACCGGTTTTAACGATATTAGCTAAGTAAGTAATCCAAATATCCGAAAGTTAATTTCGGGTTACGTTTTTAACTTAAGTAATAAAGTAATTAATTAATTATTTAAACGATAAATTAATACAATATTATTATTTTATAAAGCTAAATACGTCGGATAAATCCAGGTTATAAAAAAGGTTATTTAATTATACCGCTTTTTTAACAAATTTAATACGGATTTCGGAAAAAAAGGCAAAAATATTATAATTAAAATTAAGCTTAATATAATTATTATTTATTATAATAATCAAAGCGCGATTGTATTAGCGAAAAATCTAAGTAATTATAATCGTTTTAAATATATTAATATCCAGTAGTATTTTATTAAAAAAAAGGTAATAAAAGAAATAGTTTAACTAAAGTATATCCGGATAAAAGATATAGTAATAAACGGTTTAACTAAGTTATTCGTACGAAAGCCGGTTTTAAAGTTTCGCAAAACTTTCGGGCTAAAGTTAGCACCCGGTAATTACGCGTAAGGAAAGTCGGACCGTAACTACGTTGTTATAATCCGGACCGAGTAAATAAGTAAAGCCGAACCGGGACGTCGGTTAATTAGGTTAATTTAGTAAAGGAAATAACTTAGGATTAACGAAATAGCGGGAATTAATTTAAAATTGACAAAGCCGCGGGAGTTAAAAGGTTAGTTAAGTAGACGGTCCGAGAGCCGCAGAAGCATAAAAAACTGCGGGAGTATGTACTAATACATTGCATAACTTAGAGCGGGAGTATTAAAGTAAGGGTTAAGGTCTTGCGGACAAGTATAGTGACATGGCTCCTGTCAGTGTTGTGTATATATAGGGCCTCTCTGCCACCTAGATAGACAGCTAGACTTACCTTAATCAACGCTTATTATCCTGTCTATTTTAGCACCTATGACAATACTTGCCATTTCAGAGGTTCCTATTTGCCCATTACCTATCCATACCTACTAAGTACATATACCGAATACAATAATGTTTATAATTCTACGTCGACATGCAGCTTTAAAGAACACTGCATGCAATACGAGAACTGCAGACCAGCAAGAACATCCATTGCTGCTGGATCACTATCCATGGCTAAACCAAACGAAGGAAAAGCTAACAAACACGAGATTCTTGCATACGCATCGATAGTTGGCTTCCTGGTGTCCCTAATGGTTTGCTTAAGACCAGACTATGCATTCCCAATATCGGTTGTATCCAGATACAGTTACAATCTGTCGAGAGAGACTCTTCAGCTGGCAAAATGCGCCCTGAGATACCTCCGACGAACCTATCAATATGCCCTAGTGCTAAGAGGAGTGCAGCAGATCCAAGAGCCACAGTGGCTAAACTCCAAGTTCGATTAAGACAATAACTACCGTGGTGTCTTTAACATTAATATATGGAATAACTCCGATTCGAAAGGAGACAAGGCAATCAGCCGTTTAACATTTGCCTATGTTGTTCAATTGGGAAATGAACCAGGCAATATAGTTTCATGGAAATCGAAACGAACAGACCGAGTTATGCTCTCAACAACAGAAGCCGAGTATTACGCCCTAGGAAAAGAAGCTCAGCATGGCTTGTGGATGAGGAGGTCGTTATCAGAGAAAAGGGGCAAAGTACGGAGTGAAAGGCAGAAAAAGCAGCCTAGCTGGTAATTCGTAGTATAGGTAGTAAAATAGATAACCATTAACGCCTACTTTCTTTTAATTATTCGGGGCGAAATCCTTTTATATATACATAAACAATGGCCTCGCTGGTGTGTTACTGGGCCCTAAAAAAGACCTACCTTGGCACTTAATAAAGGTACCCTTTTTACCGTACTTCTGCCTTTAGAAATACCGTTAAAGGGTAACGGGAAAATACGAAATAAGGAAACCGGCAATAAGTAATAAGTTCTTAAAGTAAAGGTATCGTAAAATAAAATTCAATACGGTAAAAGTCGATTTAAGTTACGCTTTTAGGTATCCAGTTATTAAAATATAAGCCTTGCGTTTTCCAAATTCGACCTTTTTATTTTTTATTTTTACCTTTTGCCCTTATTCCTATTATTACTACCAGCAACAGTAATAACGTAGCAATAATAATAATAATAATAATAATAATAATAACGTGCCACACCATTGAACGGGCCAAACCATTGAACGGACCAAAATCCCACACTTCGCAACAACTAATCTAAATAACTCAACCACAACACATCCAATTGATTCCAATCAATCGAATACTTCTTTGCTAACTGTCTTTACAGCTTCTCGACAAGTGCACGCATTATATCAAGGCTTGTTGCGGACGTTATGTTGTCATTTCCCCTACCCAACCTGCCCGCGACCGATTACCTTTTAACGCGTCTAGGCCAATATTACCCTTAATTCGTACGACCTAAAGCCGACCGACTAGATAATTATTTTCGACCGAATCCTTAACCCAAATACGCAAGCATTTTTTGTCCGGCTTTAATACGTTGAAGATAAAGGTCGGAGAACGTGTTGTAAGAGGCATTAGGAGTACGTTAGGAACGCGTTAGAGGGGTATGGAAGGTCCGTACGGGGCGTATAGCAAGGCGTATAATAGGTCGTATAATAGGGCATATCGGACTTAATTTCGCAATAACTTAGAACTTATATAATTAGATAATTAAAATAAACGTTTCCTAAAAAAATAAATACGTGTTATATAAGATAAATAAGTTCTTTTAACCAGTAAAAAGGTTATAGCAAAGAATTGCTGCTAATAGTTGCTAAAGTTAGTCGGTCGCGGTCGGCTTAAGAAAAATAAATAGTAATCTGGCGTCCGTAATAAGCCTTGATATAATGCGTGCATTTATCCGGAAGCTGTAAAAATAGTTAGCAAAAAAGTATTCGATTAATTGGAATCGATTTAAAGTGTAGTGGTTAAGTGATTTGGATTAATTGTTGCGAGGTATGAGATTTTGGCCCGTTTAATGGTTTGGCCCGTTCAATGGTGTGGTACGTTAATAATAATAATAAGAATAAAAATAATAAGAATAATAAGAATAATAATAATAATAATAATAATAATAATAATAATAATAATAATAATAATAATAATAATAATAATAATAATAATAATAATAATAATAATAATAATAATAA
>QJNY01000633.1:0-41698 GCA_004155945.1 Monosporascus sp. mg162
CCCCGCACTGCCCCGCATGCGTCCGGGAAGACCTTGTGAGCAACGGCTAGTCTGGGGATCGAACCCAGCACTGAGGCGTCACCCACCGTCATGCGATCATTATGTTACGGCTGCACCATACCGTTGCGCCAGGGGCAAAAGATTGGCGGAATGATCGCAATTGTGGCAATCATTCTGGTGCTTGCAGCTGCATATATACTGGAGCTGTCACGGTACTCCCAATCCGTAACAGATAATACTCCTTTACCGCAGCAAATATCCCGATATCAAGCAGCTACATGATATGGAAACTGTATAAGGGTATATATAGGCAGCGTACCTTATTTCTTCTGCATTCAGCTATAAATTCGGTCATAATATGAGTAATGTATTGATTTAGAATAAGAAGTCTCTAGTTGCTAGGGTTCGAAGGCTTCGTTTCGGGAAGATATATCTTGCGAAGCCATTCGAAAGCTATCGCAGCGTTACTCCAGCCTCGGTCGCTATAGGCGTACTTTCATTCGGGACAGCAGCTTGGGAACCATTGTTCTTGAAGACTGAGGCCCGTGAAAATCACTGCCGGCGTAAGGCGTCACCCGAAAGCCGTGATAGCCTCGATTATCGTCGCCCAAGCTGTTGCTTCGGAAACCTTTCGAGGCCCACGCTTCGTAAGAACGCTCCTAATCACCTTCCCCTTCTTCGTTTCGCCTCCCCGTACGCCCACCTCGTCCATATTCACGATATTCTCGGCCTTGATATCCAGCTCGCAGAAGTATGCTTTAAGACGCCGTTAGAAGTCTCGAATTTTATCGAGAAGCTCGAAGAACGCGCGGGAGGCTTCGAGAAAGTCTTGCAACTTCTCGTGTAGTTTTAGGTAGCGGTTGATGAAGTGTCTAACCCAGTGTTTTCTAAAGGTATAGTTGTTTCCATTCGCCTCATTGATCAACTCCGCCATTTGACGTATCTCGAAGTCGAACGGCGTCCGCCCACCGTTTCCCTCATCGGTTATCCATTTCGCGAACTCCCTTCTTGCAGAGGGCTAAGGATTTATTGGTATTGATGCGCTTTGGAGTAAGGTTTGGCACCTTTCTTCCTCGTAAAGAGAGTACTCTCCGTTACACCCCATTTGTTAGCCATGGCTTTTTGCTGAAAGCCCGCAGCGACTTCTGCCAAAACCTTCCCAATGTGGTGCTCTCCATCAGGTCCCATTTCAAATTATAGCTTCAGAAACGCTATAGAAGTTGAGATATTGTAAATTGTTGATATAAGGGGTTGGTGTTAAAGGAGGGAAATTCGAATTCAGGAAGTGGGTAAATTCAGAAAGTGGGGACACCCCTCTAATCTCGGACCCCACCTAATGAATTACCCTAGCAATGAATAAGACATTTCTCTACAACAACCATTCGCTATAACTTTACTCTGCAATATTTCAACAGCCATTTGATCAATTGATTTCGGGTCAAGATGGTTAATTTCGATCGTGAACGTAGAATTCAAGATGCTAAGGTTTTTATTGCGGAAGGTGGTTCCGAGACCCTTGCGAGCGTGCGATTCGGTATACCCCAGTCCACCTTGTTATACCGCGTCTATGGCTTCAAATCGCGTTCCGAAGTCCAAAGTAACGCGCGTAAGCTTTCGGACGCGGAAAAGCAAAAGCTCGTTGACTGGTCATTGCTTAAAAAGTATGCGGTTGCACCCCGACGAAGAAAATAGGTCTGTTAAATAGCCGAAGCCTTATTAAGCCCGGAAAGAATTATCGGGAAACACTGGGTTAATCGCTTTATTAAACGTTACGATAAAATATATACGAAAAAAGGACGAATTATGCCTCGGAAGCGCTTCAAAGTACGCGATCGTAACGAAATCCACGAATTCTTCCCTTTCCTAGCCTAAATCCGAGCCAAATATAACATTTAGCCTGCGAACGAATATAATATGGATAAAACGGGCGTTCAAAAAAGGGAACAAACCGATAGAACGGTCGTAAAAAGTTCGGAAACAGCTCGTACAAGGTGTAAGAAATCGGAAGTAACGTTATAGATTTTCATTACCGAGTATATCGGCTTTACATACGTGAAAGATACGGCCGCATATATTTTTAATGGCTTTACTGTACAAAAACAGTAGTTTCCTGACGATATCGAAAAACCTGAATATACATTAACCCCGAAGGGGTAAATTAATAACGCCATTACGTTAAAATAACTAAAATCTATTTTTCTTCCCGAAACTAAGCCGCGTTTTTATTATAAGTGGTAACTATTTATTCTAAATAGCCATATTACTTGCGTATCTCTTACTTTTATATAGAAATGTATAAAGAATAAGGTTGCTTTTGTATATCTGTTACCTTATTCGAATGTTAACCTTTAGTTACTCGACGTTTCCGTCTTTTCCGTTTTCAAAAAGAAATATCGCAAAGTATTACGCGAGGCCGGCGGAATCTTAACGACTGCCCCTTAATATAAACGCCGCATGCTAAAAGCATATCGTAAAGCCGTAAAAATCGCCTTTACCGATAAGAACATTAAAGCCGGATAGCGTTATACCGGTATACTTTCTTTTAGGCCCGAAGCGGTATTAAGAAAACCCCGAAATAATACCCCAGCCAGCCCCTAAGCCGAAACACTCCCGGAAAAGGTGATTACAACTCGTAACGAAGTTTTCCATACTCCTTATAAGGCTAAAGAATTACGGAGATATATGCAAACAGCCGTACGCAACTGTGCGAAGGCATTTCGCGATGTACGGGGTGTAATAGTTAAAACGGCTAAACGACTTAACGATTTTAATACCGAAAATATATCGTTTCGTTACGAAAATCGCAACCTGCGAACGAAACTTAAAAAATACGAACGTCCCAAACGTTAAACAGTTGCTAAGCAGCCGAATAAGATTTTTGCGAATTTAGCAAACATCAGGTCGGCTAAAAACAAAGCAACTAAACGTTTGAAGCTTATGGAGGCTAGCGATTAGGTTATAATTGACAGTTATATTAAAAAGTAACCTGCTAAGAAACGGCAGCGCAATTCTAAATAGCCTAAATAGCTTCATTTTATCATAAAATACGTTGTTGCGTTGTTAAACGACTTCTGAATGTGTAGGTTATTATCGATTTGTATGTGTTTTGCCTATTCATTGCTAGGGTAATTCATTAGGTGGGGTCCGAGGTTAGTCACGGAACCTGTATGTTCCGATCAGAGGGAGCTTTTCCGTATATGGGGTGCTAGCGTACCCCCTGCTAGGTGACAATACTCCACCCTAGCAAGCCCCACCATCGTATTGCAACAGCTTGCAAACGTCGATGCTCTCACCCTCGTCGACTTATAATTAACCAGTCAGTCATTCTCCCAGCAAAACAACCCCACGACCAACCGTAAACCACGGCGTCTCCGTATTGCGAGGCTGAGCTATACACCAAACTCTCGTGTATTTCCATAAGCTAGCCGGCGACCTTCACGATGCAGATCAAGTAAGCTGTCCTGCTTCTCCGTCCCGCCCATCAGCTCTCCGCCGTCATCGTCATCATGGCCATCGCTCATGCTAACGAACCTACCACAGGGTGCGCACCCTCACGGGTAAGGAAATCGAGCTCGACATCGAGCCCACTGACACGGTAAATGCGGCCATAGAACTAAATCCACACACGACACTCCATGAACATCCCATCACGTTATATACCACATGCTCTCACGGCTATCCGCACGCACCCTTTTAGCAGGGCATACCATGGGCTAACGCGACGCTTCCCACACCCCGCAGGTCTCGGAGATCAAAGAGAAGGTCGAGGAGAAGGAGGGCATCCCGCCCGTGCAGCAGCGACTGATCTACGGCGGTAAACAGATGTGAGTCCCCTTGCATATTCCTTCCCCTACCCTCCATGCGCCCCTCTCTCTATATCCCGCTTTCCCTCTTCTGCCTCTCAACATTCACCTCGTAGAGCCGCATAATGAAACTAACGCGCCTCTCCCCGACGAACAGGGTCGATGACAAGACGGCGGAGAACTACAACCTCGAGGGCGGCGCGACGCTGCACCTGGTGCTCGCGCTCCGGGGCGGCCGGTACTTTGCCGAGGGGCCCGGCGGCAGTCGTGAACTGCCCACGCCGCCGTTGTAACTCACCTAGGCGCAGTCGGTACACGTACACACGTAGGAGGTAGTAGTCCCGATCTACCTATGTCGTCGCCAGTATACATATAGAACTGCATTACGAACTTGAATTTTTCGAAGAGCGGATGGGGTGGAAAGACGAGAGCAGCGCATGATGTGGTGCTGGGTGGCCCGGAAGGTACGGGGAATGAAGAGAGCATGGCGTGACGAGATGTGGGCGTGGATGAACCAACGATACAGACACGGTACATACACGGCATGGATCGGTCTCGGTGGTGGTGGTGGAAATGAGACGCGATGCAAACTCCAGAGATACTATTTCCCACGCCACAGCCTCTGCTGCAATGACCGAGGTCATCTACCTAGTCATTCTACCCAGCTGACCCGAGGATCTAGTTAGGCAGGCGAGGATTTCATGAGCATCTCCGCCTTCGCGAACATTTAGCAAGTATCGGTTCAAGCAGCTACCAATTGGCACCAAACTGGCACGAAGAGGCTCTTGGTAATATATGTGGCATGATCCGATCATTAGCGGTGAGATATAATCATTCTATCATCATTAGGCATCTCTTCTTTCCTTGCCATCTCTTCCGTTTAGTTCAGCCCATCTCACGAATCAATTCCACTTCCCTATCCCCCGATCATCATAAGATGAAACAAACCCCGTAGGACATCCATCATATAGGTAAGTAGGTGGGTACGCCATTAATACGAAGCCCCTGCCAAGATACGATCCGATCCGATCCGATCCGATCCGCGATGCCAAATAAAAACCAACCAACCGACCAACCAGCAGTATACGCAAGTAGTCGTTAACCATTCCGCCGCATGAACGGATGCGAAAACAATCGCGTCCGCGTTACGAGTTAGTAGTAGTAGAGAAAAGTGTAAGGCAGAAATGGGGGGTATCTCAAATTCTCCAGAGGTGGTAGTAGGAGGCATAGAAGGATAGGAGGTTAGGGCTAGATGGACGAACGAGTCGCAACGCTTTGCGGGAATCGAGGCCGGTATCCGAGATTCGGTTTCGCTTTCCTTTATATACGTTGCCAGTCTCCCCTCGTCAGTCGCTAGCAGGTCGTCGGAAATAATCCTGCGTTTCTCCTCCGTGCTCGTATGTACATATCCCCCCGGCCTCGTCTCCATCCATACCGAGCGTATCTTGCTGTACGCTCTTCCAAAGATCCAGGAGGAGTAAGGTGAGCCAAATTATTGGTGAAAGCCCCAAAATAACAGAATGGGCCAAGATACCCGTCGAGCCGGGCGCCTCGGGACAGAGGCGAGAGTCCGTCCTCGTTCCTAGCGCTTCTGCACCTTGGGCTTGGGTTTCATGAATATGTCGACGGGCTTCCGCTTGCGAGGGGGCACCGACGCCTGCGGCTTGAGCTCGGGGCTCATCGACGACGCAGTCACCGCGGGCGGTGAGTGCTTCGGTGGGCTGGAGTTTTCCAGCGGTGGCGAGAATGACTTCGGGTTCGCGGATGCTGAGACGGGTTTAGAGATAGAGGCCGACGCGGGCTTCGAAGTTGTCGGCTTGGGAGCTGGCTTCGTCGAGACTATCAGATTGTTCTTGGACGACCCCGGGGCGTTGGAGAGGAGGCCGGAGCGCTTGGTGATGTTCGACCTCGTTGTCGAAGCTGAGAAGCCACCGCTGGATGTAGATGCTGTGGTAGGCTTGGTTGCTCTCGTAGGGGACGGTTTAGGCTTCTCGTCGAAGATGTCCTCGAGGTCGTCCGGATCGAGGCCGCCAGGGCCGCTCGCGTCCCCGTCATCGTATCCATCCTCGTCGTCATAACCGTCCTCATCCTCCAGGTCTGAGTCGGAAACGACAGTCGCGCCCTTGTTGGCGCCCATGTTCTTCATCTTGCGCAGTCTCGCCTCCCTCTCCTCGAGCTCGCGGCTGTACTTCTGCTCGTCCTTGGACGGCGCGCCCGGCGCATGGATTCGCGTGGCCGGCTGCGCCTTGATTCTTGCCGCCTCCACCATGCCCTTGGGTGCGCTGACGATCTGGCTTCGGTTGACGGGCAGCAGACCGGTCGGGGTCGCCAGGCGGTTGCGGGCGCTGATCTCGCGGGCCTCGCGCCGTGCCTTCTTGAGGATGCTCTGGGCGCTCGTAACCTTGGTCCTGGTACCACCCGTGAAGCGCAGATCTCCCTCGTCGGGTCCTCCGCCACGCCTACCCATCCCGGGCTTGCGCGGACCACCACCACCTCTACCATCCCTAGGGGGTCGGGGGAGCTTGCGGCGGTCAAAGTCGACGATGGTGCTGACGTTTTCCTGCTTCTCCTTCTTGATGCCGGCGAAGGCGGCCTTCAGCTTTTCCTCGGCTTCGCGCTTCTGCTCAGCCTCCAGCCGCTCGTACCGCGCGTAGATTTTATGCCACGAAGTCGGGTTCTTAGGCTCGAAATTGTGCCGCTTGGCAAGCACGGGGAAGTCGCGGTTGATGAGGCGGATCCAACATTCTGCGTCGTCACCTTCGAGCTGCGGGGAGTTGATCTCGAGATGTCGTAACTGCTTGGCGCTGTTGATTTGCAGGAGAATAGTGCGCACAGTCGGGTAGGCCATGCTGCCTATGTCGGTGACATCTGGCGTACGAGGCATGATGTTAATTGATGATATCCTTCCAGGCTGTCCGTTGTATCGAAAAAAATAGGCAATGGGTACAGAATATTCGCACGAGGAAATGATGTTGGATAACGACGTGAGATGATTGCAGGAGTAAACGTGCTTAAGAGAAAGGTGGGGGGTTTGTGGGAGGGAACGGGAAGACGCAGGAGGACGAAGTAGAGATCGGATGGATTTTCGACGTCTCCGGATGGCGGAATGCGCATGAAGAAGCAGTGGAAGGGGGAAAGGTTTCAGTAGACACGCACAATGGGAAGAAGGATTAGGTACCTTTAATATTTTTGATACACACTGCGGTGCAGAGTTCAACTAGTGATTTGACCATTGTAAATCGAGATTTCTCCGAAGAGGGGTCACTCGCCAGGCAGTTTATCGACGTGAGAGCGACGTTGAGCTCAATCTTTCTTTCTTAGAGCAGAGCATTAGTTGCTTCTCCTTTCACTTCACCCATGCGGCGAGGCAAGGCTGAGGAGCAAAGGAACGGGAGGCGACGGAGATGTTGTTGAGTGGAATCCCAAGTGATCGGATGAAACACAATGGCGGTATATAGAGCTTCGTCTCGGGGGATTATGATTAACGTTATAGCCTACGACCAAGAAGCGGCATTCTTTTGATGGCAGGCTCATTGTTTCCACAGAGTACCATACACACAGTCCGTTCAAAGAGTAAGATGTAAAAGGAGAGGTTGACATGAGGCTGACGTTGTGGGGGTCGCCGTGCCCAGGAGCCGCTATTTCTGGACACGCTACTGTATGTTTAGCGTACACTACTCACAGCACATTTGTGTCCTTGCACGTGTAATGTGGGTACAGTAACGTCTTTGATAACCAAGCGCTAGAGCTAACCGAGTTAATAAATACTACGGACAACTGACCGATGATGCTATCTATATCGGCAACACCCGGAGAGTATTCCAGCCAGGACTCCAATACATCGAGGACGACCCGTCGCAGTATGCTGTGGTCCTCAGCCGCGCATCTCGTTCCTTCGTCCCAGCCAAGGCTTGCAGATGTCGTAGAGGGTATCCTGCGAGCAGTTACAACAATATGCGCATATCCAGTTAGCAAAGTAGCCCCGAGTAATGCAATGGTGGAGAAGAATCGGCCACTCACGGTAGAAGAAATTGTAAATGCTCCGTCCGCAGCGCCCGCAGGTTTTGGAGTGCACGGCATAGCCCTAATGCGGACATGAGCTCCGAGGGGTCGCTAGTACACGATCTTGATCTTCCATCCCCCCGTCGTTATATTTCTACATCGGGGTTCGAGGGTCGCGACGAAGGGTAGGCGTCCGTGTCTGCCCCTGACCATCCTAGCTAACCCCGCCATCAAGGAGGGTGATGGTCGTCTCCCGGTTGCCTCCGCGGCCGGCGTAGAATAGAGCAGACAGTCCACATGCATCCTGCTCGTGTACACGACACCCCTCGCCAGCTGGAATCCTGAGGTGGTGTGAGGAGCAGACCAAAGATAGTGGTCGAGAAGGCCATGTCCATGCCCGCGTCTGCCCCGGCGTTTTCTCATATCTCGGCACTTTGGTGAAGTCCTCTAAGCATAGCCCTCATGAAGGTGCGCCCTCCGACTTGTCTCTCTTGTTAAGTGTTTCGACTTCATTGATGTAGAACTTGACAAAGCAAGTGTGCCTGTTCAATCGTATGAAATTGGATAGCTGGGATCGAGCTCGTACGTGGTTGCGTGAGTCGGACACGAAGCTGCGAACCAGAGAGAATAAGCTGCCGCTAGGCTCTGACACTTGTTGGGGATGGTACGGCTAGATGGACGCAGCATACTCAAGCAGACCGAAGCTCTCTATACAAGGCTGAAGAGCATCCGAAACTTGTCTTTGCCTATGAAGCTGCGCACGAGACCGTTGTCAAACTGAAAACCTAAGGACCGGTACTAGAAGTCCACCGATATCGGAGTCGTGGAACTTCGGCAGGCTCAGCCTGCCATGCACTTGTTCGCCCTTCAGCGAAGTGCTACTCTCGAAACAAGTAATCGTTCGCAGATTGACATATGAGCCGAACAGTAGGGGCCGGCGCCACCGCCTGAGATGGAAGCTCTATCCAGGATCCGATGGTTGCCTGAACGGCGTCGACGCCATCAGGGGGAACTCTCCCGAGAAATGATATGCGACTCATGAAATCTTCGATGTTATAGATCGTCCTGGGGCGCGAGCCGTCGAAGGGCTTTTGTCTTAGAGGCCCACCGCAAGCGCAATTCGTAGCCCCCCCAGGGGTAGGGGGCGCCCAGCTCTCGCAACCCACTGGATGGCTTTCCAAGCGAGAAATTAGGTCGGGACTCGCGGTAGCCCCCATCCGTCTTCGCGAGAGGGCTCCCTGGTCGCTACCGCCGCCGTACTTCCCGAAGAGATTCCGCATTACGGGGTCGTATATCTCGAGACTCCCGACGGGAGCGTCTCAATCACGGTGCGCAGGCATCCGAGAGTGGTTTCGGGCTTTCTGTTAATATTGCGATGGCTGGCTGTGCTCTTGTCTCCGCCACTGGTTCTTTTCTGAATCTGCCAGGGACCGTTCCCTCTCCTCCTGCTGTGTTGCATGAAGCTCTTTTTTCACTTTGAAACATCTTGTTATGAGATTCTAATATTGGTAATATTATCGGTTATGTTATTACATAACTTATCATATCCAGGATATCATTCTTAGCGTACCTAGCATACGAAGTATAAAGGCTACAATCACGAATAAATGCATAAGTTCAAGACTTTATAAGATGAACGCTGCTCTATTACCCTCCCGATCCATGCGGCCGGCTCTACATACGGGCGTGCTAAGACCAACCTACGACTACCACTACGACACTGTATATAGACAACTTGGTAGGTATGATGTAAAGGCAACGTATGTATGTAGCTTTCCCCTCCGTTCGCCTGTGGAATGGGTAAGCGCTTCAGTTTCGAGAAAAGGATACAGGAAAGCAGCCCGTCCCCCGAAATTTGAACCATCTGGGATTGGTATCTCCACCCCCCGTCTTCGCCCCATATCCCGTACGCCGGAAACGCCCTTAGCCGAGTGGCCCATGTAAAATCGCGTTGTTACTCCACCTTTCCTGAACACATACATTTATTTCAACAACACCCCAGAGCCGAATTTTGTACAAGAAGCTTTAAGAAAGTCCAATGCCAGTCCATCAGTTGCAAGAGGAAAGAGCCGAATCATGCAGCGGCCGTCACGCTTCGGGAAGGACCAGCCATCGCGGACTCTGTCGGTTGTGTAGGTGCCGGCTGCTGCTCTTGGCTCTGGCTGGCGATCTCGCCACCAGCCTCACGCTCCGCCCAAGCGCCCCAAAGACCCCGCTTGCCACGTATCCGGATTGGGCCGCCCAGTGTGTCCTCCTTCTGCTCGACCTTAATGGCATCCTTCGTGGCGAGCACGAGACACTCGAAGAACATCTTCGTGGCGTCTGCCTTGGTTGTCCTCTGTTCGGGCAGGAGATCCTGGAACACCACCCACCTCTTCCTCCGCCTCTCGTCATCGGTAGCCGCCTCGGATCCAAACAGGTCTCGCAACACATGAACCGCGTGTTTGGTGGCGAGCGAGACGGGACCGCTATCTGCAGGGTGTACAATCGGCACCGTCGTGTCATCGAACGCCGGCATAGTGCTAACTTCGGGGACGTGCTCATCACCCACTTCGGCGGGAATTTCCAGTATGGTTTCCTCGGGGGCCGTGCTTGGTTCACCTAAACGTTCCTCTGGTGCGTCGAATGGGCCTTCCTCCTCGCCAATCTCCAGCCGGGGAGACTTAGCCACGCCTTCCTCCGCTTCAATTCCGGCGTCCCTTTTCCGTTTCAGGTCGATTCCAGGTCGAACAGCGTCCAAGGACAGCAAGCCTCGCAGTTCCGGAGCCCAAGCTTTGCTGCGGCCGCCGCCCAAGATACTCGAGACGAAGGCGCCACTGTTCTTCAGCTCAACCAGGGCGAGGAAGTAAGGGTCGCGCGAGATGAAGCTTGGAGCTTTCAATATGTTGTCGTGATTCTGTTGTTGCTCCTTGATATGCGAATTGGGTAGTTGGGTGGCGGGGTCGAGACCAAACACCTTTCGCTTCTTCAACCTCCTCTGAGCTTGTGGCTCAGGTTCCTCCGGCTCCAGGCCAGGTTCATAGATGCTCGGGTGTTGCCGCGTCCACTCTTCTAAATCTCGGGTTACGTCCTCAGCGAGTTCTGAAAGTGGTGATTCCGTAATCCGAGCACGCTCCATTGGGGTTACACCGGGCATCTCCGGCATTGCCGACTCCTCTCCAATGTCAAACTGGAAGTCACCGCCCATTTGGATATCACCGTCGTGATCGGCAATCCTGACACCCTCATCACCAAAAGTCAGACCTTCGGGAGCCTTCGCAACGTCGAGTTCACTGAATATATCTTCTTCAACGGGCCGGGCGGCCGGCGCCTCTCGACCCATTTCGATATCCATACCGAAATCCAGCTCCAACTCGAGGTCATCCACAGGCGCAAGTGCTCGTTCATCCTCTTTCATAAGGCCATCCTCCAGGTACTGACTCTGTGTAAACTCCTCCTGCAGGTTGATGTCACGATAGCTCGGGCGGCCACGGCCACGAGTAGCACTGGAGATCGGGGTGGATCCCACGTCATCCAACTGGCCGTTTAGCCAGTCGGCGCTTAGTAGCGGCCCGCCAAACGAGGATAAGGTGTTAAGGTTGTCGGCAGGCGTGATCTTGTCCTGTAGCATTAAGTCTTCGCGGTTTGGAACAGTTGTGCTCTCAGCGAGATCAATATTCCCCGTCGTACGGAAAGCCTGCAAGCAAAGTCAGTAAACTAAGGAGCCCTACGTGAGTATGAACAACGTACCATCTTAATCTTGAGTAGCGCTTCATTGCAATCATCTAGTAGATAACGCGCTTTTCGACTGTAGATCCGGACAACACCCAGCAAAAGCTGACCGCTCAGTCGCAAAGCCATGGGAGCTTGGTTCGGGGTGATGATAGCATCAACGCTGTCGGGAAGGTTGGATTGAAGAATATGATGTTTGGAAAGCTTGCGCTCCAAGTTGGCTGACAACCAGACTCGAGCCAGAGGCCCGGTCTTCTGCAGCAAGGTCTCGGAATAGAACATTGCTGCGGCGACGACGGAACGCCGTTCAGGAGAAGCGGCAGGCTATGAATGGGATGTGCGACAGCGTAGGTCTAGAAATACAATCGCGTGTAATTATGGCATGAGCTAGGAAAAAAGCACTGCGGTCGAGTCGCGAATGCGAACGCGTTAGAGGTTGAATTATCAGCCTCAGGATGATGACGGGTGGTTGATTTTGAGGGAGAGCGGATGGGTGTAAACAAGGGGATTGGGGCGCGTTCCAAGTCGCTCAGTTGTTTTGGGGGTGAAACGGTCGCGTGGGTAAACCGAGCTAGCGCAAACCCGGAAAATTTCAAGGGATCCGTGCAAGGGAAATCGCGACAGATCGTGTAGGTCCAAGAACCAAGATAAAATAGTTGCCGATGTGACAAAAGGCGTTGTCGCAGAAATAGAATGGGATTTATCGACTATGGGGTTTGGTATATCGACCAAAAGATTGAATGAAGAAAAGAGGACGGAGGGGGGGGAGCAGCTATCGGAACGCGGTGTTGCGAAATGACTCGGGTTACATCAGCGAAAAGAGGCAAAAGATGTGGCTGGAAGTGCCTGATCTGGTTAGAGCCATGCATATTTTGAGATCGACAAGACTCATGGTTGGCCGTTCAAGCGAGTACCCGCACTAGTGTGGTCGTTAGTCCGGTATCGAAATGATCAGAATTCCCGTGGCTGGTAGTGGGCTGATGCAGCTCTTAGGAGTAAGTGTCACGAATTACGTAGGCGTCTGTCTGTACCGGAATCCAGCTTCTTAATGGTTCAAGTTGGCTGTCCTCGAACTCAACAACCAAGTATTTTTAGGTGCATATTTTGGAGAGCAGCTACAATGGCTATGTTAGATTCTAAAAGATGAACAATACCTCCATGATTTGCCAAATTCTGCTGTCTGCGTTAGTTGAGTCTCGTACGCGGGGAGGTTGTATTCCTATATCATTCATATCGAGACTTTGCAGCACTGTCGCACTGTCGATAAGCCTCTAGGCTCTCTAACGTTTTAAGTCCAACTCATACCTACTGCGTGTCTACCGATGACCTGCATAAAGAGGTCGTCAGGGCTTGATTATTTGACTGCTGGAACGGCGAAATAACCAGGAGGGTCTATCTTTGTGTAGCTTTGAGGGTTCTATGGAGGTGTATCCAATAGAGCGCGCGATAAGGCGTCAGCCATAATAACTTTCTACAGGTGAGTCCGAGTTTTGCTGATCGTCCCAAATTGAGCCAATAAATTTGCAATACATCACTCCCATTTGCTTATTCAGGTAACGCGGTAACAGGAACCTCTAACTAGAAATTGTTATGACTGGCACCTTATCGCGCCTCTATCGGATGCGTATCAGCCACGCCTACGCTACGAACATGACAGAAGTAAGTTTATTCTAAAGTGATTCTGTCTAGTATACAACTATGGAAATCATAAATTGTACGATGAGAAGGATGCGAAACGACTACGCAATTGATACTGTAGGCACTATTTGTACGAAGATTGAGCGCAGAAATGTGCAAACGTATCTTGTCGAGCCTACAGTGTTAATTGTCCTTGTAGACGTTATTTTCCGTTTAAGTCCACTATATCATAAGGCGCTTTGGCTATTGCGGCGCTAGAGGTACCTCCTCAAAAATTCACTTCTAGCAACCGCAGACGCCAACGTGATTGCACTGTATGTATATCACTGTGTTTTGTGGCGTACTGTTGGGCCCGACTCGGTATGTTTTCTAGATTTGCGCTCCAGCTTCGTACAATAGGGACCCATGGTGGACTCTTCTAACGGATTTTCCAGAGTCCCAGAGTCCAGGCGGCCCAGACCTCCCTACCCCTAGCAGCCTCTAAGTGCGGCAATCGTTGATTTGCCGAGCAGCGTCTTAGTGTATCCGTCTCTGGATTATGGCTTAATTCTCGCCCCTGCTTTGCATGCGTAACATCCAATACGTAAGACAGTTAGTAAGTACCTCCTTCAAATTGCGTTCCATCGCATCTACACTTCACAACCGTGTTAATGCGAAAAGGCAACTTATACGTCCTCTAAAAAAGCGACATCTTGCATCGGACAGTCTATTCCCCCAACTCTACCACCACTCGCGATTAATATCCTTAAAGCCCTCGTTGAATGCGCGTTTCGAAGGTTAACTGGTCCTTAGAGTAACTTAAAGCATGGAATATTAAAATCCCTGCGCAGTCAGAGTCGAGATGGTCGGGTTGGAGTTTTTATCCTACAAACCATATATCATCGAGACTCTCTTTGCAGCTTCAGCTCCAGCTTGATGAATATCTCCGCTTCACTGTACACATCCTCCGCACACCAAGATGCCTTGGCCTCTATCAGGCCGCAAAGCCAAGGACGAGGACCTGGACCTTCTTCCGCTGTCGATACCGTCGATCCAAGGTGTAGATCGGAATTATGACGATGGCAATGGCGAGATACGCCGCTCCAGGCCTCGGTCTAGAAGCCAGGGCCATATCCGGACAACATCCGCGCAGTCGAGGGTGAGTGAGCTCTTGCTCGCCTGGTTGGTGGATGCATGAACCTAAAGAGAGAAGTCAGAAGAGCCGGGCAGCTGACATCATGAACAACGGCAGGTTCTAGCGGAAAACTATTCCTTCATGACGCCTTCCGAGACGGCCGCTCGATTAGACACCTCCTTGACGCATGGTCTAGCACCTGCTACTGCGCTTTCGCGATTACAAGACTTTGGGCCCAACGAGATACCTCACGACCCCCCCGAACCCTTGTGGCTGCGATTTATCAAGCAATTCCAGGAGCCTCTGATCATATTGCTTCTTGTCTCAGCACTCGCCTCTGTCGTGGTTGGAAACATGGACGATGCTGTCAGTATAACCGTGGCCGTCACCATCGTCATCACCGTTGGATTTGTGCAGGAATATCGGTCGGAGAAGTCTCTCGAGGCGCTGAACCACCTCGTTCCCAATCATGCTCATTTGGTCCGAGCCCAATCCGCCGGGACGACTGCCGGACCTAAGGCCCCCTCCTGGCCGCTCGCAGTCGAGGAGAAGATGGACAGGGAAAGCTCGACAGGGTCGGTGACCCCGGCGGAGGAGATTCTGGAACTCACATCCACCAAGGTCATGGCGACCCAATTGGTACCGGGCGACCTAGTTCTGTTCACTACGGGTGATCGCATCCCAGCCGACATTCGTGTCACCAAGGCGACCGATCTAACTATCGACGAGTCCAACCTGACAGGAGAAAATGAACCCGTAAAAGTGACCGCGGATGCCCGCCAGCGGAGCATACATTCGCCGTCAATATATGATTCGGCAGCGTTACGCCACCCAAGCCCATCAGCGTTGTCGCCCGCAGCATATAGCGGCGGGCCGAAAGAGAATCCACAACATCACAGCACCAAAAACATTGCATATATGGGAACATTGGTCAAGTCTGGGCATGGGCAAGGTATTGTGTTTGCGACGGGTGGTGATACTCATTTTGGCACTATAGCCACCAGTGTATCTGGAACTGAGAGCCCGCGCTCGCCCCTTCAGCTAACCATGGACCAACTAGGATCACAGCTTAGCAGAATATCTTTCGGGATAATAGCCTTGATATCGCTAGTCGGGCTGCTACAAGGCAAAAAGGTACTCGAGCTTTTCACCATTTCCATCTCCCTTGCCGTTGCCGCGATACCCGAAGGATTACCCATCATAGTGACCGTGACCTTGGCTCTCGGTGTTCATCGGATGGCCAGACACAATGCCATCGTCCGCAGGATGCCCAGCGTGGAGACCTTGGGGTCGGTCAATGTCGTGTGCTCCGATAAAACCGGTACTCTCACCATGAATCATCTGACGGCGGTAAACATGTGGCATTTTGGGAAGGACGACCCAATAGATATCGAATCCGATGAAGAGATGAGGGAAGGAGAGCCTGGTATACCGGGTTTGAGGATATTGCGCATTGGTAACATAGCAAATAACGCACGGCTCTCGCAGTCAGGCAAGGCTATTCCCGACACACGAATCAAAGACTTCTCGAGAGTTCCGCGATGGTTCGGACCGCCGCCAGACATTGCGATGTTAGATCTCTTGGACCGGTTCGGAGAGCACGATGTGAGAGACTCGATCGGTCCCCGCACGGCTGAGATGCCCTTCAGCTCGGAGAGGAAATGGATGGGCGTCGTGATTGGAGCCAGTTCAAACGGAGAGAAAGAGTACGCTTATATGAAAGGAGCTATAGACAAAATCTTGGATGCTTGCGATTCATATCTATCCCCCGACGGGCGGGAAGTCGCGTTGGATTCTGCAAGGCGGAAGGAGGCTTTTCAGGCGGCGGAGAGGATGGCCGAAAAGGGGCTCAGGGTCTTGGCATTCGGAAGTGGGCCCGTTAATAAACCCCCGCGGAGCATATCAGGGCTCACGCCGGCTGCTCGGAGTAACACTCCGGGCGTCCCGGATCGGAGCCGAAGCCCAGGGACGCCGCAGGGCGAGGATTTGTACAGAGGCTTGACGTTTGCAGGCCTCGTGGGAATGAGTGATCCACCGAGACCAGGTGTGGCTCATTCCATTAGGCGATTAATGCGTGGCGGTGTTAAAGTCATCATGATCACTGGTGATTCTCCAACAACGGCCTACGCCATCGGCAAGCAGCTCGGTATGCCGATAGGTGCGCATCGGGAGCTATCACCAAACCAAGTAGGCATAGGTGCCGTCCTCACGGGCGACGAACTCGATGCGATGACGGAGGTTCAACTGGCCGCTGCGATGCAGACGGCGACCATATTTGCCCGTACTAACCCGGATCACAAGATGAAAATCATCGCGGCTCTCCAGTCGCGTGGTGATATCGTCGCCATGACCGGCGACGGAGTCAATGACGCGCCGGCCCTCAAAAAAGCCGACATTGGCATCTCGATGGGTCTGCACGGAACAGACGTAGCCAAGGAGGCATCCGACATGATCCTTACAGACGACGATTTTTCCACCATCCTCCGCGCCATTGAGGAAGGGAAGGGGATATTCACTAACATCCAGAATTTCATCACCTTCCAGCTCAGCACCAGCGTCGCGAGTCTCGCGCTGGTGTTCCTCTGCACCTGCATGGGCCTCAAGACGCCCCTAAACGCCATGCAGATTCTGTGGATCAGTAAGTTCGACCAGGAAATACCGCTCAACGCGTTTTCCGATTCACGAAACTAAGATTGCTTGTGCAGACATCATCATGGACGGCCCGCCGGCCCAATCCCTAGGCGTCGAGAAGGTGGACCCGGACGTTATGACGCGGCCGCCGCGGTCGCGCACGGAGCCGGTGCTGACGCGGGCGCTGCTCCAGCGCGTGCTGATCTCGGCGACGATCATCATGGCAGGCACGATGCTCGTGTACACGCGGGAGATGCTGGCGGACGGCGAGGTGGACCGGCGCGACATGACCATGACGTTCACGTGCTTCGTGCTGTTCGACATGTTCAACGCGCTCTCGTGCCGGTCCGAGGCCAAGTCGTTCCTGCGCGGCGAAGTGGGCCTGCTCTCGAACCGCCTCTTCAACTGGGCCGTCTCTCTCAGCATCGCAGGCCAGCTGCTCGTCGTCTACTTCCCATGGCTCCAGGAGGTCTTCCAGACCGAGGCCCTGGGCCTCTTCGACCTCATCCACCTCATCGTCCTCGCCAGCACCGTCTTCTGGGCCGACGAGGCCCGGAAGTGGTACCGCTACGGTCGCGTGCGGCTCGGTGGGGGTTACAGCCAGGCCGTCTAGGTTGATTACCCGGGGGCCGTGGAAGGGCCGTGTGTGTAAACGGGAAACGGAAGCGGGAAGATATGGGCTCGCAGTTTCGTCTCTGCGCTAATTGGACGGGCGGAGATTTACCATTCGTCATCGGGCACAAAAGCATAGTAGAACAGAGGAGCAGGGAAACACCGAGAGGTAAGACCGCCAGTAGAGGCCCCGGAGGCCCAAAAGGGCCGAGCAACAGAGAACGGAGAAAAGCGGGCGGAAAGGAAAGTCCACAGACCGCTGGTTTGCATACTCTGACGTGGTATGATTAATAGCCCTGTAGTGGGACTGTCCATATATGACGGGGCTTGGGCTATGCGCGTTACATCGGTATACATATTAAACAATTGTACATTCATCTGGCGGGCTGAGCATTGTTTTTTATTAAGGGTGCTGTTGTGGAGTGTTACACGGAACGTGTTGAGGAGGCCGTCTGGTCGGGGTCTGAATATGCGTCTTTTCCGCCTCTTCGGTCCCCATTGTGTCCCCTGCCCGGAGAAGTGATCTTTTCGTTCGTGTGGCTATAAGGCGATATGGATTTTACTAACTCGCCAATTGTACGTGTTGTTCGATGGGCTACGTCTTATATGTTTCCTTCTTGAGCCTAATTCCATTCGCAAAAGGGCTCGTCATCCTCTTACTCCCCGGGGAGTGTGCCCTTATGTGGTTGCGATAGGTCGTCTAAAGTGGGCATCTCTGGACCACAGTTCAATCTAGACTGATTTCATCACCATTGCTCGGTTTTACCTACTGTCCTCGACCGCTTGGTTTAGTAAATATCCGGAGGTGGGAGGGGGGTGGACTGTAGAACACGGCCCGAACAACGCAGGGCGCTCCGATAGATGACTTGAGTCTTTGGTGAATTATGTTTATTATTTACACTACGCAGACATTCAATTAACTGACTACTGTAGACACCGTTCTCGCCTTCAGGTTTAGTAGGTTAGCCAGGCGTCACCTTTGCAGTACCCATTTAAAGGCCGATGTTGTTTAGTATGGTCAATAGCAGGTTCGCACGGGGCCTTCCGTCGGTGGCGGTCAACTGTCTGGCCAAACCATGTCTCCTCCCGCCTGACGGGCCGAGCGAACTTTCTATGATAACGTCAGCCTCTCATTATCCTTCTACGCAAAGTCCATCCATTCAGACACGCGCAGTTAACTATACACCTAAGCTAGGACTTAGCGTCCTACAGTACTAGACGCGGGGAATGTAGTTATCGGAGAGATGGTTCTAAAAGTTTCTAACTCGTGAGCAGTTTTTGGAATCTGGAAACATCGCTATTGAGTCTCTGTCTTGGATATACGGACTCGCTTTAATTTCTAGCCTCTCTTACCGTCCTTTACGTTACTTCCGTACGTACCCCATTGCTGCCACTATAAGCCTTTACGATAAGGTTATAGGTAGGTTACATGTACGTGTCCGTATGGCCCTTGGCGGTGCCTTCCAGCACCCGAAAACCACTCTGGTACAGCCATAATGCGTGACCACGGTATATATGAAAGAAGTCGACCGGGCTAGCACCTCCAGGTATCCTTCCGAGCGGAATGGTTTAAGAAACGATACCGGTCGATAGGCTCACAAAATTCCTTCTAGACTAGACTATAAATGAGCAGTTGGTCTGTCCCCTTCGTGAAGTAGAGGAAATGGTGTATATCCGGGTTCCAATAATCCTACTCAAACCCGAAATACACTGCTGTTTGGTATTGAATGTGGAAGTACTCGGCGTAATACATCCGCAAGAAGAACATGCCGTGGTACACACGAAAGTGGGGGCGGATAGCAATAGCTGAAGCGGAGCTAATCACTATGGTAGCCACACCGAGGTGGGGTCACCTGCCATTCTAGCCACGATATCAGCCACGGAACTGGCTGTTTCCAGGCGAAACGGCAGGGTGATGAAAGAGAAAGAAGCTGAAGACTTCGTCCGCCTTGAAACTGGCGGGCGGGTACCAAAGTAGCCGGCAGTAGCAGTTCAAGTTTTGGTAGTAACAACAACCAGAGGAGCCCTTTGGTAGCCTTGAAAATCTACCGCCGCTCGTCGCCGTCATTCCATCAACCTCTTTAAGGAGGTACCGTACCTACTCCCAAGGCTCTACCATCTACCATCACTATACATGCCTACCAGGATAATAAGGTTCTAATTGCCCAGGCTTGCCTTTTCCATGCTTACTTCCTATGGGTACTAGGCAGGTACCTCGAGTATTTGCTGGCATCCTCCATTTGCATGCCCATGTTCAATTGTCCTTCTCCATCCACGCCTTTTCTTCCGATCATCACCAGACCCTCCCCAATTACTTTTTTCAGCATATGACTTTGCGCTGCTGACGTACATCCTCTCGTCGCTATCACAGTTTCCCTTCTCCATTTCCATCGCATGGAACGGGATTATCTTACTAGACGGCAAAGAATAAGCAGTTCCGCTTCTATTACGCTTTGAATCGAGCAGTAGTACCTCAACTTCTTACAGCCAGCCAGCCAGCCAGCCGCATATCCAACTAGACATCTACGCATTGTCGCTGCGAGTCCCAAGTCGCATCAAACGGAACGAAAACGAAGTCCCAATCGCTCCTCCCTTTCCCCTCGGTCGTGCGCACTCCTCGCAATCACATGCACCCCAGCACGTTCTACCGCGACCGTCACGCTATTATTGTCGACATTAACCGGGTACCTTGCTGGCGATTCCCTCGTGACACGGGCGCCGCATCGGCGGAAGGGGGATAGAGGCATATATGATTGATGCCCGGGGTCGTCATCATGGAAAACGGCCTACACAATGGGCTGCACACGAATCATGACCGAAACGGAGATCGGGACCACGGCCAGCTAGCGAATGGATCTGCAGGAGATGGCAAACCCATGATTAATGGCAATTCCGCGACGAACCAACTGCAACAAGCCAATTCCGCTCCTGGCGCGTCTCGCATGAACGACCTACCTGACGAGATCCAGCATATCACGCAAGGATATATACCTCTCAGCGTCCTCATCTCGCGACTTGCGCAAAGAACCCACAATGCTCTGCAGGAACGCATCACGGCTTTGGCTAGGATCCATGTGCCCGGTGCGGCTCCCGCCGTCAACGGCAGCTCGGCGCAAGCTGGGGGCCTGCCCGACGACGTTTCTCCCGAGAATCTCACTAAGAAGACGCAGCTGTTGAATTTCATTCAGGAGACACACGCGCGATGGGTTAAGGTCCTGGTCATCGCTGCGTGGAGCAGGAAGGTCGAGCCCGTGAGCAAGTTGGTGGACCTGATGGCCCACATCAACCAGCAGAGGAAATTATACGACGACGGCCTCGATTACATGATCAATCTCAAGAGAGACCTTACGTTCGCCCGCCTGCCGAATCCCGATATAAAAACCGCCCTCCAGATCCTATCTACCGGTGACGCGCCTTGGATGCCCGACTTGGGCTATATAGAAGCGCCTCCGCTTTCGCCTAAAGAACAGCTGCAATGGATTGAGAACCTCAATACGCAGCTTTCTTTGCGCATGAATCTTGAAGAGCACGACAGGATACCCTACCACTTCCAGGATTACAGTATTGAATCCGGCCGCGTTACCTTCAGAGTGCCCGGCGAGTTCGAAGTCGACCTTACCATAGCTGATGAATATTTCGAGAAGCAGTTCTGGTTTGTGGATTTCCGCTTCCTGTTCGAACCCGCCCCGGCCGAGCTGTCGGACATGATGAGGATGTTCCTCGAGCAGAAGGTGAACGAGGTGTTGGAAAAGGAGGGACTTCAGGGCTGCTACCACTTTCTACACGAGTTCGTCTTGACCCACAAGATTACCGAGTACGTCCGGCAAGCGCTCGAGTTGAGTAGGGGACAATGGGTGGACACGCTGAAGGTCGAACGACTCAACCGCGCCATGGCCATCCAGTACTGGGTCGACCGCTACCCGACCGAGGCACCCAAGAGTTGGATTATCCTGGGCGTACATAGCGGCAAGAAATCCGGTGTCACCGTCGATCCGAGCTCCACGAGCCATCTCACTCTGCGCTGGTTTAAAGATAACAAGGAGATGAAAGACGTGGCGATCTCCCTCGATGATGCGACCGTCTCCACGGAGCGACTACTCAAGAAGGTTATCGGAAAGCATATCGAACACATACTCACCACCATTTACTCGAGGCTGAAGGTCAAGGGTCGGTTCGTAAACCGCGAAGCCTCTCTCGGCTTGACGATATCGGAGGATGACCCCGAGGAGTCCGCCTTGAAGATGCAGTTGGGCTATGACGATTACGTTACAGTCAGGATCGCGCCGACTACCGGCTTGTTCGCGATGGCGCCCCAGACGAACGTGACGTGGAATGGCGAGAGGCAACTGAACTCGCAAGCAAAAGATCCCGCAGAGGAAGGAATGAGGTGTTTAGAAATCGTCAGGTGTCATTTCTTCGTAGACGCGATGAATCGGCGCGGGGGAAGCCTGGGGTGGACTAGGTGCAAGATCCCAGTTAAGATGGAGGATTTAAAGCCGATACTGAATACCCGCGAAACATTCCAGACCGTATGGTATAGGCGGCGCGGTTGGACGGAACGGTGGTATTTGATGTTGAGCTTGAGTCTGAGCGGCGATAGATGGTGGCTCATGGAGGTGTAAGTCGTCCAGTTTCACTCCTTTCGACGAGGGTGCTAACACTTACTCTGCTACAGTAGCCAGGAGCCGACGCGAATCACGTCATTCACCCAGTTACCGCTCAGCCCCGGCTCGCCCAATCTCTCGGATAAGTTCTTTGCCAACCTGACCGTCTTCACCGCCGCCATGATTTCGCACATCACCGACTTGAGGGCGCTTCACGATAGGAAGATCCAGCATACTGCACGCGATACGCCCAGCTATTCCCTACCATCCAACGTCAAGATCCCATCGGTATTCGTAAGGCTATCCGACATCCTGCAAAAGGACCAGTCACCCGGAGCGAAGAAGAAGACCACGTCCTGGGCGATGGATTTCGTACAAATCATGTTCAATGGCATCCAGAGTTCGTCTTCCAGCTCCCAGTCGGGATCGCCTGAGACGCGGAGCGGCGGAGCGGGAACCGAGGAACGCCACCGACTGAGTGCGCTAGTTGATGCTCGCTTTAAGGTGGCTGATCCGGAAAGGTTCTGCCTTCTCAAGGGCAACGTCGAACGAGACGTAGCGTTTAACAAGCGGCTGGGCGTATTCGCACTTCGCCTGCGAGCCGAGGTTGGCCACACAATCTTGGATACCCTCGCTCAACGACTTCGGGCTATAGAAAGGCTGGTTGACTGCATTGACGCAATTCGCCGAAGTGACCGCGACGTTAGGTGTGAAGATATCACACTGAACCGGGTCACCTTCACCTACAGCGACCGACCCAAGGCCGATGATGGTGCGGCAATGCAGCAGGGCGTTGAGCGCTTGAGGGCGTCCCTGGTTCTCCGCAAAGGCGAAGTCAAACTCGAGCTAGAAAGAGGCAATCCGCATCTGCGGGCTATTGATCTCTTCAACCATCTGGTCAACTCCGAGCTTCGATTCCATAAACTTCCGTTCTTCCTCTCGAGCACTCTACCCGTGATACGAGCTTTCGACTCGATCGAAGAGGCGTGGACGGACATCATCATGAGAGGCGTCGGCCGCGTCGAGGTATTTCCGGCGCATCTTAATTGGTTCAACATCCGCTACACACTGCCAAGCCCGAACAGGGGTGCCGAACGACGGCTAACGCTGGGGGTAAAACTCCGGTTCCGTCGAGGAGCGCCTATGTGGCACGTTGAGCGCGTGGAGCCCGGTGTAGCGAAGCATGTGGATGACGTCTTTAAGAAGGCTCTCGACAGAGTGTGGAATGCGGAGGGCAAGGTTTGGCACAACCTGATACACAGCGCGGCCGCCGCGATAGACGACGGTGTCGAAGCGCTCTTGAAAGCCGTGGACGAAGCGATCAGACCGTTGGTGACGCAGTCGCCATTGATGATGAGGCAAGCTGCACCTAGAGCGCAACAGGCTCAACATCACCAGCAACAGCAGCAGCAGCAGAGGGGCCAGAACCAAAGCCATGCGCCGAACCATAAGACGATGGCGGCCATGGCGGCTGCTAACAAAGCCCGCCATCACCCGCAGCCGGGACAAGGGCAGGTCGTGGTTTTAGATGACTGATTAGAGCTTGCTAGGTGAGGGATAACGATCGGGCTACGACGCGCGCATGTCGAAACCAATCTATGACCGAGTACTCTGGTTGGGTTTGCAGATGCCTCTGCTATGCGCATCCATCCATACTTATGACAACCCCGTCATTCTCGGCACGAACGAGCAATTAGGGGAAGAAAAACGACTTGGAGAGCTAGGCGGTTGTTTGGTTGATTGCAAACACAAGACCATACAGTACATACATATACGAGATACCCTTACGTACTACTCAGGTAGGAAATAATGGGCTAGAACAAGCCTTGATAAGTGTCTCCGTGTTATGCTCTGGCATTAAGTGGTTATGGCCCTCCTATCTAGATCTGAGCTCGCGTAGGCGGGTAGAGGGGACCGTGTTTGGGGGATTATACGACGTATCCCACGTGGTTCTCGAGATGTTGGAATATAATGGATGTTCCCCCCCCCCGTTTCAAGTATGTATCCTTATCCCCTATCTTCGGGGTTGTAGGTTTGGCAAGATCCCCGGATACAGCCGCACTTTTACCCCAAAAAAGGCCCCCCCTTCCCAATCCTGCGATCGAATCAGCGTTGCCGGATCGCCGCTCTGATTCGTTTTCGCCGCGTACTTAAGCGCCGCCCCGCCGGCGGGTAGTCTAAGCTTGCTTACCCGGCCCGGCGGGTTCCTAACCTGACCATGCGTTACTGGAACCTCGCGCCTCCTGATTCTCCCCCTTTGGTGGGTGGGAGCGCTCTCCAGCCTCGAGCGCGAACGGACACAGAAAGGGCCCCTGCATTAGGGTAGGGGAAGTGACGCACAGGCCTAAAAGCATGTCGTGCGACCAAAGTAAGGAACTAGCCGCGGTACACACTAAGTCAAGTAAGAAAGTCAGCGTCGCGCTCGCATACGTAGCATACAGTACAGTATCTATATATATACACTTTACTAAGGTTTCGTGGCGTACGTAAGAGCTTGGGGCTGTGTTCTTTGCCTCCTGCATATGCGCCTCCCCAAACCAACTTCTAAAGTAAGGCTGTAGATCTCTCCTTTCCGCAATCATCGTTGTTATCAGTCGACCGACCGTACGTATCAACTTAAATTCCAATATTATCTTTGCTTCAGTTAAGTTAGATTTAGAAATTCTTTTCTCTGTTCGCTCTTTTCCTCCCGGCGATCATACGTTGCGTACTCCCGTAGACCGTATATCATACCCACCCACCTCGATCGAGACTTCGAAACTGACATCCGTCATTCACACCCTCTCTCCTTCCACCATCCATCCTTCCTAGTTGATCAGAACTCGAGACTCGCGGCCCAACATGTCTTGTAAGTTCAATACTTCCTTAATTTTCTCTTCGCGTCCGCGGGTATCGTCCTAGTCGTCTATATCAAGTTCCCGCCGCCGCTCTTTTCCTTATCCCCGCATTTGATAAGCGGACGAATTTATGAGGCGGATGAGGATTGTGTCTCGCGCTCCGCATCGCATACCGTTCGGTACGATGCGACGACGGGAACGCCTGGCAGGACGTCGATGTCGGCTACGGGATGAATATGTTTGATGTCGGGAGGGCGTCTACCTATTCAAAAGCGCGATTATATGTCGCAGCACATGACCAGGCTTTGACTATGTGGGCGACACCCGCCGGCATGCATTCCATCGGAGCGATGAGCTACAATATAAAATGAGCTAGCAAGCTAACGGCCGCGCGCCCAAACCACGTCACGTCGCGCCATCCCCTCCCTTCCGCCTCCCGCCTTCTTTGAGCCTCCCCCTACTCCTCCGCAATCGGCATCCAGGCAACAGATAGCCGGAGCTTACGCGAGGCCAGGAGAACAGGCTAGGCCGGGAAGGCCGGACGATGGTAAGGGCGGGGGAGGGCGATGGCCCGGCATCACGTGGCGCGGTGGCGCGCGCTCCTGCGCAGGGTTCAAGAGCATCACGAGCGCCGTGACGTCGACGCACAAGATGGTCAACGTGTCGACAATCCCGAGGGGCGTGACGCGCGAGGCCGCTGTCGCGCTGCTGCAGGACCATGACTTCTTCTTGCGCTGCGACCCGCACTACGCGTCGCACAGCATCGCGGCGCCGCACGCGGCCGCGGGCACCGCGGCCAAGGCCAAGCAGCACTACCGCCTCCCCGCCGAGATCGGCGAACCGCTGGGGGCCCCCGCCGTCAAGTGCTACGAGGTCGTCGACGTCGTCGAGAACCCGTTCTTCGCGTCCAACGTGCGCAGCGAGATCGAGATCGCCGATTTCGAGCACGGCATCTTCGTCAGGATCCGCAGCAAGGGCGGCGTCGTGTTCGATACCATCTGGAGCGTGCGGCGGAAGGAGGAGGGGAAGGAGGAGAAGGGCGAGGGCGAGGAGGAAGAGGGCGAGCTGGAGCTCGTCCAGGACGCTACGATCTCGGCCCCCATGCCGATCCTCAGCGTCGTCAGGGGCCAGGTCGAGAAGAACAAGGGCGGCCTGCATAAGAAGATCATCGGCCGCCTCGTCGAGGACCGCGATAAGGGCGCCGCCGCGAAGGAGAACGCGGCGCCCGCGGGCGCGAGCGCTATCGCTGCTACGGCTGCCGCGTAGGGGATAGGGGAAGGAACGCGGCGTGTTGGCGGATGGACGAAGTAAGCCACCCTGGATAAACTGGGTGTAGGAACGAGCGCGAGCATTAATATACCGCGGGCTACGTTGATTGCCGCGACATGATCCGTGCTAGTGACGTTGGGGCTATTCACGAATACTAGATGATTCGACCTCCTGTTCCGGGTCGTTGGGCAGAAAAGACGCGGAGAGGATGGCCACCGGAAGCCTGGTTGCTTCGGCCCTATGATGCGAACAAAACCATATGGCGGTCTACAAGGGAACAAAAGCGGTTGCACATCCTGAGGCTCTTTCCTGGTTTCGACTTAGTAGGCCAAGGTCTCCGGCCTAGGGCAGGAGGCAAGGGCAGAGATTGTCCTGGGTGCCGTAGTTTGCCATGCGCTATACTAGGTGTACACGCATCGTCCTGATTCCTAGTCCCTTTCTCCGTCCTTCCCGCTCTAGACGCCGTTGATGGCTTTGGGCGGCCTCCCTGGTAGATGGAAGTAGCAACTTATCTAACAACTTTCCAGATGAACGAATTAATATACAGGTATTAATCCTAGATAACGCACTTGACTAGCAGCAAGACGCGCGTTTCGATTATCCCAGGCTCAGAGGCATTCACCATGGCCACGACTGCGGCGAAGAAGGGCGATGAAATGAACAGAGAGGCGTCTCATTCCTCTCCACAGTTCGGGAGTCAAAGAGCACTTCAACCTTGCAGACGGATATCTGCCTCTGAACCACGGATCATTCGGAACTTATCCCAAAACAGTGCTCAAGTATCAACGATCTCTGCAGCTACAGACGGAAGCACGGCCCGACACCTCCCTCCGCTACACCAACCCCAAACTCCTGAAGGAGGCTGGCGCGGCCATCGCACCGCTGCTCGGAGTCCAGACCGAGGAGGTGGTGTTTGTCCCGATCGCGACCCACGGGCATGAACACGGTGCTGAGGAATCTCACGTACGACGAGGGCGATGTCGCTGCTGCATTTCGACACGATCTACAGAGCGCGTCTCAAGACCGCCGAGTCCGTGGGGGAGGATGCTCCCCTCGAGACGCGAAATATTGATACCGCGTGCCCTATCAGCGATGGTGAAATCGTCCGCTTATTCCGTCGGGCCGCGACGGCGGTCTAGGCCCAGGGAAAGAATGCTCGGTTGGCCGTATTCGACACGGTCCTGGCGTTTCCGGGCACGAAGCTTCCATGGGAAGCGCTCGTGGAGACTTGCGGGGAGCTCGGCGTCATCAACTTCATGGACGGCGCACATGGAATTAGTCACGTTGACCTTACGCGACTCGGACGCGTCTCACGGACTTCTTTGTTAGTCATTGCTCTAAGTAAATACGTCATCCTCCCGACATGATACGCCCTTGACCTAATAAATCAGGTAGCTTATGGGCCCCCGGGGCTGCACGGTTCTGCACGTTCCGTTGCGGGATCAACGCATCATCCACACGTTTCCCACATCCTGGGGTTGCGAAAGTCCCCTCGAGCGGACAGAGATGGAGTCGAACGACTACTTCGTGCGGCTGTTCGAGAAGGTATCAACGACCGACAACACCCCGTACCTCTGCGTTCCCGCGGCCCTCAAGTTCAGGGAGGACGTCTGCGGCGCGAAGAACAGATCCCCCGCTACTGCGAGCGGGTCGCGGCCGAGGCGGAAGACGCCCGGCCGAGATCTTGAGGTTGGGGCGTTCTCAGGAGTCCGCTGACGACTCCCAGAGCCGCAGCTTCACAAATGTCCGTCTGCCGTTGGATCTCCGGGAGCTCGAGGGAGGCGTGGGGCGCCGATGGGCATCGGATCGCGAAGCGGATACAGGAAAAAGACGCCCCTGGAGCATGAGACGTATGTTCTGACGAACTCCTACGAGGGCCAGTTCTGGTCTCTGATCAGTGGGCACATCTACCTGACTCTCGCGGGCTTTGAGACGGCTAGGAAGATCTTGCGACAGCTCCGTGAGCGCGGCCGCGGCTGCGCCACGCCAGGCGGACTTCCCGGCGCATTTATCGCTCACTGCGCCGGCCCGGAAAACGCCTGACGTGGGTTTCACTGGCCTGCGACCAACTCGACGAGATCCGAAATAGCCCATGTGATGCCACTGGAGGCTTTCAAATTGTCGAGGATTAAGAAGCATTTCATATCTCCTTTCATGTCAACATCAGCCCTTCTCTTACTCCATTGAAGATCCGCTCTTCCAGAGCAAAGTAGCTGGCAAATTCCACGAATACCTCCGGACAGAAGACAGCGCAAGTCTTACTCTGTCAGCCCAAATCTACCAGACCCCTTCTTCCGGGCCCTCAGGAACCAAGGGGGTGGTCGGAAGAACTCACGATGCTATGGGAACTCTGCACTACCGCCGCTGAACAAATCCCCCACTTCCACACCTGTCAATGAAGCTGGCGCGGCTCGTTCTCGCCTTTCAGCGGCCTCCGAGGACTGCGTTTACCGTTATATGGGTTAGTGTAGAAGTATTAGCTGCTATCCTGAAATGTCTGGCTAACATTAGTCGATAGGCTAAATCCAAGAATATCCGTTTCATACAGGCGTTAAATCTTTTCAGGGAGACTACAGGCGGGATGTATAACCGTAAGTCATGTTCCAGCCTTGCAACCTTGAAGGCTTGTTCCGGGCTTCGTGACTACGAACAACCAAACCCAACCGTGTCCAACAGCCGCCTTCTCAGATGAAGGCCGAGAGGAAACCTAAAACCCCGAGCATGCGCAGGAGTGAATCAACACGAGCGCTTTCTATGTCCATCTACATGCGCTCAATGGGGGATGTAGTCCACATATTGCACGTGAACTATGCACGACGCCTTCAAGTCCCCGCCATCCACCCACTACGCCGCCCTGGACTGCCACGTCTCCGCCGCCGCTCGGTGGATATCGTACAGCGGACAGACTATTCGGCGGGCCATACTGGTCCCCTCGGAAGATGATGACGACAGTCTGCTGAGAGAGAGAGAGAGAGAGAGAGAGAGAGGCTTGGACGTTCGGCACCTGGCGCCTCTGGAAAGCGGGGTTTACGGCTGCGGAAAATGAAGGGAGCCTGCAACATGGGACTGGGCAACTGGCCAAGAGCTCCGCCGCTCTGATGGAAACTCTCGAGACTGTTATGATAAGAGCGTAACGTGGGGACTGGAGAGTGACCCGGAGGTTAGTAGACCTGCTGGAAATTTGGTTGCTGGTGGATGAGTATCTTAAGGCGATGGTGAGGAAATAAAGCGCACTACACCCACTGATGGGCTATGGTCGCTGAATAGGGGTGGGACCATATCAAAAAGTACAAACCGACTCACACACCCCATCACCAACGGTAATACGCAATACAACGGCACAAGCGAGATAGCTATTAGGGAACTCGGTATGGGCATCTGATATACGTAGCCAGTAAATGTATCTTCGGTGTTGATGTTTGTTAGGCTGGCTGGTTCGTTCATCTGGTTACATCTGTCAGAGAAGGTGGTGAAGTACAGAGTGAAAGGCAGAAGAAGTATGAGACCCTGACATCACACACTGAAGCATATATGACTGAAGAAGAAGATATTATCAGGTTGACCTCCGAAGCGATCCCCTATAGAAACGGAGGGCAGTGAAGCCTCCTTATATACACATAAAACACCTGTAGCTAAGGGAAAGCTGTACGGGGGATGCGATCAGCAATCTCCACTAGTAGCAGCGCTGCCTAGGCTAAGGCTTAGCTAACGGACTTGGTCTTCAGCTAGGTTTGACAGGAAGCAGCCCAGAAGGTGGTCCGTTGTATAGCAAGTTAATAGACGACCATTAAGGCCTGGCCTACCTAGCTATTCGGGGGCGAGGCCCCCTATATATATAGGAACGAACCCCGCTGGAGGGTTCACTAACCCGGAAAGGGGTGTCCACATTATCTCCTGACAACAACTCTGGGCCTTCAACTTTGTGTCCGTATCAGGACACGAACTTCATCGGAGTACGCCAGGAAGGAGGTAGGAGAAGATTGACAGTCGGGCATATACCTACCTGTCGTAGTTGACTATTTGACATCCGGAACCAGCCCGCCGTTTCTTACGACCAACTTAGATTTCTTAGCAATCAGTGCCGGCTCACGCATGGCAATTTTTGAAATTCATTCGTGCGCCAATATCTCCCTAGGCAGTATGCGCAAATGTATAATATCCATGTATATTCCGTCGGGCGTGGCGTTTGAGATGTCTCTTGCCTGTTTCTAGAACGACCTCTTATAAGCGGACAACAAAGCCTATTCTGTAGTACAAGCAAAAGGGATAGGGGTCCCCTTTACTCTGGGCGCTAAAGTCCTACACGGCCTATGTAGGCGTACTAGTTATGATGCACATCCATTTCCTAGTAAACTAGATGGGGTAGGAAGTATCCCTGGATAATTAGGATCCCTTCAATCATTGCATAGTTGGAAGCTCGGGGGGCTACCACAGGCCCACCTAAAGGCCATTGCTGTCAAGGTTTATGATGATATTTATCAGAATCGCGCAAAGCATTATTGCTTCGCAGGATAGCCTCGCAGATAAAGCTATAACGATAGTAGCATAAAGACTGAGGATTTCCGTGATGAGGTCGATGATGATATTCAGGAAGGTATTTCTAGGAATTCGGAGGTTTCCTCAGGAAAAAGGGCGTCCACCCCTATTCGAGGTGGCAAAAGGGGTTACGCAGCTTTCCATATCTTTCCATACATTTCCGTTATTCACCCTTTTGATTAACAATGGACAACATGGATTAATAAGTGAATAATCTGCTTAATAAGTTGTTATTCACGAATATATAAAGCCCTGCTTTTCCCTCGTCGTTACGGGAAGTCCATAGCTTGAACAATCATCAATACACACACCTACGATACCCCTTAAGAATTCCTCCGTTCTTGATTGAGCCCGCCCTGCACTTATTCACGTACTAAACCTCTAGGGTAGTGTCAGAGAAAAAGGGGTAGCACAGAGTGAAAGGCAGGAAACTAGCTGTTAGGTAGCAATAGAGGTGACCATTAACGCCTGTCCTTCCTAAATATCGGGGGGAGAAGCCCCCTATATATAGCCATAAGACCCCTGTCCAGAAGGTTCCACCGTATCCCGACATTGGCACCTGACAGGTAGCCTCATCTATTGTCGCTATATTTCTTACAGTATTAAAATTGCTATTGATGAAGGAGTAATGTTACGTGACGTTGGATGGTGTTGATACGTACATAGTTTCGAATGGACCTTTTTGCATCAGGCCGTTCAAACTGCTTGTCCGAGTAAAGGCATTGTCTAGACTTGAACTACTATCACCTGCCACTTGGGAACGATGGATTAATAAGTGTGAAAGGCTAGCAAACCTAGAGAGCCTAGCTTCTGAAGCCAGGTACTGTCCAACCACATCCGGCCCGTTGGGTCTGCTGCATCACCTTGGGGTCTTCAAGGAGAGGTCGGCACGACCTGAATGGCAAGAATCAGCGAGTGGCAGGCGTCGAGGTATTGCTGAAGCTTCTGCGACTGTGATGCTTTCGCAGCCTCATCGGCCACTTCCCGCTGGCGTTGCTCGTTCAAAGCGCGACGACCTTCAGCCTCTTCGCGTATACGTGGCTCATCTCGAAGTAGGCGTCGCAACCTATAGATCTCGCCGTCCAGGAAGAAATTCAGCAAAGGGAAGGCGTTTCTCTAGATGTTAGAAGGGGCGACGGCTTCTAAGGCAAGGGCGCGGAATGTCTGAAAAAAAGGTGAGCAAGCCGTACACTTTACGTAATCAAATATAATAAATACATTGCAATCTAGTCTAGGTTTAGCGCATTTCAGGGCGACTTCCCCCTCGGCAATAGCCAAGCTCTGTATATACAGGAGGGGGCCGAAATCAGCGTCCGGGTTTTAGTCTTTTCAAAATCTTTCAATGACGGCTTATTGTGGGGCTTACAGGTTTGATACCGTGCATGAATGCTACAAATGCTTGCAAAATTAGAAGGTCGTTTTTGGCGCTGACATTCTACGTGTTTGCCATTCCAGGTACTCTAGTGGGTTGTTACTTAGACATATAGTCCTGCTTTCTGGCTCGACACTGTTGTCGCAGCGTTATTTAGGTTTATTCCTTGTAGGGCGCCGAACCATGAGGCAACTGTCACGTAGTATGGGTATATAAGGGGGAATTACCCGTGTGGCGCACTGGCGATCGCTTTTGCATTTCCGCGACAAGCAATGTGTGCAGATAGATGCAAAATTGGCTTCCTTAATTTGGCTCTTTTCTCTTCTTCTAAGCATGGACTTTGACGACTTGGTGCTGACTGATGTACCTCTTGCCCTACCAAGGTTTCGAACCGATCAGCGTACTTGATGAAATAAGAATGGACCGCCCCTTTTGTTAAGGCTTGTCGAAGCGCGGGCTTTGGGACTTATTCGGCTCGGAAATACCACTGAACGCCAGCGGCTCGTCCGTCTCCGTACAGTGGGAATCGCAACAGGGACTGCGACGAGGGCTATGTTTGCAAACGGGGTGCGCAAAAGCCGGGGCGCCGCCGAAGTGATGAGTACATGCGCAATCGACGGACATCACGCTTCGCCCAAGGTCGCATCCATATGGCTGACAGCCCCACCAAGCTCGAGACCCTGCCAGGTGCCGTATCAGTGGCTGCCGATTGATATCCCCTTGCAGCGTCGTCTGTCTCCCACGGAAACCACCTCGCTGGGCGTGGATGTGAGGCGGAAGCATGCAACCCAGGGTCGGCATCTTCTCGCGAATACAGCGCAAAAAAATCCAAGACGTATGTGAAAATATCGGCAAGCGACGGGGCAACCAACACGCTCGGCGCGTCGCGCCATCCGCGGTACTTCGTCCACGGGTCCCTTTCGTTAAAAGCAAAATGCCTCCGCGAGTTTTCCCAACGAATCCATAAGTCTGGGTTCGCGAGCATATCTCGACGACTCCGATAACCTCCCAAGGACGGGCAAGTTCTGCCAGCCTCTCGCCCCGTTCCCATAGCGTCGCTGCAGTTCCCGTCGGCTATTGGCCGCCAAGCGAGCCACGCAGCTTTCAGCTTCAGCTGCGCCCACCGCGCAGAATGGCACCTTCGTCGTTCTCTCCTCACCCCTCGGTATTTCAGCCCAACCCGTGCCTAAATGCTTCCAACTTACCATTCCTCAGTATCTCGAATGCTCCTTTCGTTACCTCCTGCTTCGTCCACAAAACCACGCAGTCGAGTATATTGCTACGCTTCCACGCGATATTGAGCAGGGTAGCACGCCCATACCAGTCGATCGCAGCCCTGCAATCCACGTCAATCATAGCATGCTGGGCATGGTCACGGCCGTCGATTCCTTCCCCGCGGTTCCGAAAGTTGCCAAGCACGCCCTTCTGCTCCCTACTCGATCCTTTCCATATCCCAGATCGTTTACGAGACCTCGCGATGCGCCTAATCAACGTCAAGACATCCAAGCTGGAGGAGTTTCTTGACTACAAAACCCCCCCGTACGCTATACTGTCGCATACTTGGGGGGGACGACCGCGAGGAACTTACTTTCCGCGACGTCGAAGAGGGGAGGATGGACAAACCCGGCGTCGGGTCGGTTAAGTTCCAGGGAAGCTGTCGACAAGCCGAAAAAGATGGCCTCGGATACGTCTGGATTGATACCTGCTGCATTGATAAAACCAACCTGGTGGAACTTAGCGAGGCTATCAATTCCATGTTCCGGTGGTATCGACATGCTTCCCTTTGCTATGCCTACCTGTTTGACGTTCCTGGCGACGATGATCCCCGGAAGCCTGGGTCCAAGTTCCGCACAAGTCGGTGGTTCGGAAGAGGATGGACCTTGCAGGAGCTTCTTGCACCCAAGCATTTGCGGTTTTACAATTGTGCGTGGGGCTACCTCGGGACCAAGGGAACCCTGCGGACCGTTATTGGGGGAATCACCAGCATTCCCCGTCAAATCCTTCTGGGAATTACCGAGTTGCACAGTGCGAGTGTTGCGCAGCGTATGTCATGGGCTGCGGGGAGAGATACGAAAAGGAAGGAAGACCTCGCGTATTGTCTTTTAGGAATTTTTGGTGTGACGATGCCGATGATATATGGCGAGGGTGGCGACCAGGCCTTCCTCCGGCTACAAGACCAGATCATGAAGACGACAAGAGACGATTCCATCCTGGCGTGGGGCCTTAACACCAAAAAATCACCTATCAGCGACTCCGACCAAGTTACAGCTGGGAGATTTTTGGCAACGGCCCCGTCAGATTTCGCGAATTCCGGGCATATTGTTTGCCGTGAGCAATCTAGCACGTCGCTGAGCTCACTCGACATTTCCGGCGGTAGCCTTCGGCTCCACCTATCGCTGCTTACCACTTCCGCTGGCGGGGCAATTGGGCTGCTGAATTGCGGGCCCGAGCACGACCCGCAACAAGTAGTTGGGATTCCTCTTACCAAAACTGCGCTAGGGGCATCCGACGAATATGTTAGACCAGTGGGATGGCACGCAGTGTTGCAGCCGATAACTTCATCTAGCGTCTCGCCCAAACTTATCCACATCAGGAACGACAGTCAAAGCAAGAAGTCTGCGGACGTAAGTCGACAGTACTGGCTTTACGATGATGACGCATTTGCGGAAGTCAACCTGGATTTAGTTGATGTGAGCCCTCGATCTTGTTGGGACCAAGAGCGGGCCATGATCATATCGACAATTATACCCTCGGATGGTGCTACGCATCGGACTTGGGCTCGATTTCGTTATAACGAGGGAGAGTCCCCGGATTTCGTGATGCTGCTTGGGTTCAAACAGCAGGGTGCTTCTACTGAGCCCTAATGCCACGTTATGATATGCTGCAGGGACTTCTCGCTTCAGGAGCTCGCCGGAAAGCTGCAATACGTGGCGCAAAACGTATCCGGGAATAGAAGTGCTAGTAATGGACTGCTTCACCTGCATGTAACATTAGAGCCCGATACGCAGCAGCTAATGTTTACCATCAAGCCAGAAGCATTACCTCATCCGCCAGATGTTACTATTAATGCAACTGTAGAGTTGCAGAAGTCAGATTTAACGCTAGAGCTTGTAAGAATACTTGAAGAAAAAGGGCAAAACGACGCAAAGGAGAAGGAGTTAAGCCAGAGAGCGAAAGGAAAAGGGAATCGCTTGGAGCAGATTAAAAGAGAGCGGGAGATGGTAGAGGATGAATTAAGAAAGCTTGAAGAAAGGAAGAGAAAGTTGGTTGAGGAAGAAGGCAATGAGGCCGAGAAGATACACCACCTAAATGAGAGGCAAGTAGTTGGGAGAAGACAAGAGCATACGTTTAAACGATGGTTACATGCACGGAAGCGGTGGGACGAGCTCTGGCATATTGAATGCGGCGAAGATGGTTACGAGTTAGAAAGAATGAATGGCGAAACGCCACTGCGATGGGCCGCCGAGGGGGGCCACGAGGCCGTCGTGCAGCAACTGCTCGAAACGGGCGCCGACGTTCATGCCAGGGATAAAGACGGCCGTACGGCGCTATCGTATGCCGCCGAGAGGGGGCACGAGGCCGTTGTGCAGCTGCTGCTCAAGAGTCTCCAGATGTCGCTTCGATGGGCCGTTGAGACCGGCGATGTCGATGTGGTTCGGCTACTTCTCGCCACCAGCGGGGTTAATGCCGACTTAAAGGATAGTGAGTCTGGCCAGACGCCGCTTAGTTGGGCTGCCGCGAACGGCTGTGAAGCCGTCGTCCAGCTATTGCTCGACACTGGCAAGGTGGACATTGACTCGAGGGACAACAACGGCCGGACGCCGTTGCAATGGGCCGCTGAGAGGGGCCACGACACCATCGTGCGGCTACTGCTCAAAAAGGGCGCCGCAACGTACGCGTACCGGCAGACTCTCAAGGGGCACAGTGATTACGTCAGGGCCGTCGCCTTCTCGCCGGACGGCAGGACGCTCGCGTCGGCTTCGGGCGACAAGACGGTCCGGCTCTGGGACGCGGCCAGCGGTACGCACCGGCAGACGCTCGAGGGGCACAGCGATCACGTCTTGGCCGTCGCCTTCTCGCCGGATGGCAGGATGCTTGCGTCGACTTCGTACGACAAGACGGTCCGGCTCTGGGACGCGGCCAGCGGCGCGCACCAGCAGACGCTCGAGGGGCACAGCAATTGCGTCTCCGCCGTCGCCTTCTCGCCGGACGGCAGGACGCTCGCGTCGGCTTCGGAGGACAAGACGG
Source organism: Monosporascus sp. mg162 (assembly GCA_004155945.1). Classification (NCBI taxonomy): domain Eukaryota; kingdom Fungi; phylum Ascomycota; class Sordariomycetes; order Xylariales; genus Monosporascus; species Monosporascus sp. mg162. The sequence goes on from QJNY01000633.1 coordinate 36,378, forward strand.
TCCGGCTTTGGGACGCGACCAGCGGCGCGCACCGGCAGACGCTCGAGGGCCAGAGCGGTAACGTCTGGGGCGTCGCCTTCTCGCCGGACGGCAGGACGCTCGCGTCGACTTCGGAGGACAAGACGGTCCGTCTCTGGGACGCGACCAGCGGCGCGCACCAGCAGACGCTCGAGGGGCACAGCAATTACGTCTGCGGCGTCGCCTTTTCGCCGGACGGTAGGACGCTCGCGTCGGCTTCATACGACAACACGGTCCGGCTCTGGGATGCGGCTAGCGGCGCGCACCGGCAGACGCTCGAGGGGCACAGCGGTAACGTCTGGGGTGTCGCCTTCTCGCCGGACGGCAGGACGCTCGCGTCGACTTCGTACGACAAGACGGTCCGGCTCTGGGACGCGGCCAGCGGCGTGCACCGGCAGACGCTTAAGGGGCACAGTAATTACGTCTGGGGTGTCGCCTTCTCGCCGGACGGCAGGACGTTCGCGTCGGCTTCGTGGGACAAGACGGTCCGGCTCTGGGACGCGGCTACTAGCAATATCTAAAAGGTGGACTATGGATCGCGTAAACTATTAGAACTTACCTTCAAGATAGTCTTTTAATAGCTGATGCTAAGTAAAGCCTTTGGAATCTCCGCCAGCTGGGACGGGTCTTGGTTCTGAAGCTTTCATCACATTTTCTCTGTCTATATTTTTTGTGTCATAGCGCGCAACAGGAAGGGTATGGAAGGCGCCTTAAATTTATACTTGCTAATAATATTCTAAAATCTTCGATATATTTCACCTTTTAACCCCTTCGGACTTTGATGTTCCAGCGAATCTAAAGACTGGGGGCAGTGGGTGCAAAAAGCTGGAACCTACTTCAAGGGCTAAGCCATTAGCGGCTACTGTCGATTTGAATTGGAGTGTCATGCTCCACAAGTTGGCTTGGCAACACACACTTTTTTTGTGATACATTTGCTCAATAGCTTGTTAACGTAAGGACCAATATCTTAACGCGCGGGACAGATAAGTCGGACCCCCCCCTCACGCTCCACCCCCCCAACGCGCCACCATTTTCCCATACAAATCGCCGAAATCCCTAGATTTTCAAAAAGCTCTTAAAAATCATATAAAAAATGGTAAAATTCACAGGTTTTTCGTTTTTATTTAGAGATTTACAATGTAGTTATGGAAATAATAGAGAGAGAAAATGAATAAATTTCTTATGTAATAGATTTAACGTTAAACGTTAAAAACGATTTTACCATACATTTTACTACTAATACTAATACCTGGATAATTAATTAAATAAAATAGCTACAAATACAGCTTTTCGTAATGTTTTACTTTGGAATCGAGGACATCTAGCGGCGGAAAGTTTGTAAAATTATATGCAATAAATGAAAAGTTATAATGACATGTAGAAAAAGTAGAGATATTTTTATGACAAAAAAGAACCCTTATAGGTTTAAATATTTATATTGTTACGGAAACCACAGATATTGAAACCAGGTCTTCATGATAACAGTTTACGGAAGATGCAGTTTAGTATATAAAAAGATAAAAATTATAACTTTATTAATTGTTAAGATATTTAAAAGTATGTGCCGTAACAGATTTACTAGTAATTTGTATGGGAAAATGTTAAGGAGGAAAACTTTAGATTTAACCGTTTATTTATTACGGTTACCCTTAAGAAGATTTCTTGATAACAATATATTATTTTTATTATTTTGCACTCAATTTAATTCAGTTCCCCGTTTCTTCATATTATTTTTGTTAATAATTATAAATATACGATTTTGGCGATTTTGTATGGGAAATGGTGGCGCGTTGGGGGGTGGAGCGTTTGGGGGGGTCCGACTTACGGAAATGCAGGTAAATTAAACATGTAAAGCTCGACGAGAGCGTTATTTTGATATACAATATATATCTATAGCTATGAAGCGTATAAAGTTATTAATAAAAAAGCTTTTGAAAGAATGAGAATGTAACTGCTGCAAAAATGTTGCCAAGTATGCCAAGACGACTTCGAAGTCGTAGCAAATTTTGCATTACAATAACTGTCAACAAACTGTCGAACATATCAAGCTTTTAAGCAGTATATTTCAACGCGTATAAGGGCTACCAACCTGAAATTAAGATGATAATATAGCCCTCGTTAAGAGCAACATTTTGATATCATATACGGCTTTGTAGCTATTAAATTCGTTTTGATATACATTAAAATACACATATATTCTTTGATACAATTTGTTTACTAGTTTAATTTAAACGTTAATATAGCAGCTATATAGCCGTTTGTAGTATCAAAATGTTTCCCTCCACGAGGGCTATATCTTTATCCTAATTGCAGATTGGTAACCCTTATACGCGTTGAGATATACTGCTTAAAAGCTTGATATACTCGACAATTTATTGACAGTTATTATGATGCAAAATTTGCTACGACTTCGAAGTCGTCTTGGCATGCTTGGCAACAATTTGACAGCCCGTTGCAGCTGTTCCAGCTTGTCGCCAGCTCTTGCCAGCCTTTTGCCACTTCGACTTTTATGTTTACTCCTTTTTTATCTTTTTATCAATAACTGAACGCGCATAAAGGTTATGAATATACAGCAAAATCGACGGTATAGGTTTCATTAAAGAGATCATTTTGATATCTAACATGAATGTATAACTATCATGCGCATACAAATATCAATACATATGTCAGCAGTCACAGTGATCGAATGCAGAAATCTGGCGTAACTCTGTGTGTTCTCTAACTTGCTCTAGGAATGGACAAATCTAGTCCGCGGGCAATCGCCCTTACATACACGATTGGTTGACAAAGGATCGTCCGTAGACAAAGGCTGTCCCAGGCAGCATTCTGCTGCCTGGCCCAAACAAAGCCTACCAGCCGGCAACACCTGAAAGCACCAATTGCCGACAACATACCTTAAAAAGCTATTAAGCGAATGCGTCACAAAAAGGTGTGTGTTGCCAAGCCAACTTGTGGGGCGCGACACTCTAATTCAAATCTACAGTACACAGTACTTGGAGGCGTATTCCGACTCTTTTGCTACCCCCTAGTCTGTCGCCAGACACCATCTTCGGATGTGAGATTCCTCGCCACGTAAGCAGGACGCGGCGTCCTGGCGTTGATATGGACTGCGGAGATTTGCAAGTAGAGGAGATGGAACAGAAAATCGCGGGGATTTACTCTCTCCGGGAAACTAAAGTGGCTAGTCTTGGCCGTCCAACGGTTGAGCTCAAGATTCCGGATACAGTTGCCTCAGCTAGCTCAGGCCTCGCTGGCTCTTATTTTAACTAATGTACTGTTGTATCACGCTAAATATTAACCAATCAAATCCAAAATCCCCGGAACGAGCCAGCGAGGCCTGAGGTCAGGTTGCGCGGACAGGGGTTTCATTCTGGGCATCGCCACCAAAATTATCAACTTTCTTTCTATTTCCATTAAGGAATCCAAAGATTTAAATAAAAAGAAACAGCTACGCAATCAATTTAAGTCTGTTAAGTATGAAACTGCATATACGCGTCGAATATAAGCTAATATGCATAGTTATAGGGATTTTTTCAATTTTTTCGGGGGACCATTGCAGCCAATACGGCCAAGTTCAAACCTGGGAAATGGACGACCGCAACGCTCTCATCACTGCGACGCAACAACCACCGGTCGTACCATCGTGCACCGGGCTTCTCTAGTATATTCTGTATGGGGAAAGTCCGTATATCAATTTTTTCGGGCGTATGGGTTGTGGTTATTGCGTCGCAGCCATGAGAAAGTTGGGGTCAATTGAGTCCGGAACGCCCTCCTTGTTACGACGCAACAACTACCAGTCGCAACATTTTGCCATGGACCTTCCAAGGGTAATTCAGTATGGGAGAAGCCCGTCCAGCTATTCTTTTGGCCGTACGGGTTGTGGTTGTTGCGTCGCAGCCATGAGGGCGTTCCGGATTGAAGGTCTTCTTAGAACGAGAACTTTGATTTAGATCTTCAATATCTCCGCCAAACTAATCCCAATTAGAAAGTTATATATATGGTTAGGAAACCCTTTTAAAGCTCTATATAAAAATGTTTTTTAACATTTTCCATTTATTTTCATTGCTGTTATATTTGCCAGTTTCCAAGTTAGATTTTCGAAAATTTGTATGGGACTGCTCAGAACGAGCTCCAAAAATCACAACTTGATATCAGGCCATATTTTTAATGTTTGTTTTTTTGTGTATACTTTTATGGGTACTTTTATGGGTCGGTACTTGGAGCTACAGGTTTTTGGAACGTCCTAGCCACAGCTGCGCCGCAGGCGCAGCTACAACTTCAAAAATAGGGCCTGATCTCGATGAGGTAAGGATACAGTAGGCTCCTAGCTTGAGCTGGACACCCACAAGCTGAAAACCCCGATAAACGCATATATGAGTCAGACCCCCCCCCCTTTTCACGCTCCACCCCTCTAACGCGCCACCATTTTCTCATACAAATCGCCGAAATCCCTACATTTTCAAAAGCTTTTAAAAATCTTATAAAAAGAGTAAAATTAGGAGGTTTACCTATTTTTATAGTAATTTACAGTCTGACCATGGCAATAATAAGAAAATAAAATAATTAAAATGCATAACTAGTAGTTAATAGATTTAACGTTAAAAATTACAATGGATTTTACTATACATTTTACTCGCAATACTAAGACCTTGGTAATTAATTAAGTAAAATAGTTAGAAACACGACTTTTCGAGGTTCTTTGCTTCGGTATGAAAGATATATACCGACGTAAAGTTTGCAAAATTATATGTAATAAATAAAAAGTTATAACGATATATAGAAAAAGTGAAGCTGCCCTCAAAGACGAAGCTATTCGAAACGAGTCCTCTGGAGCTGCCCCCGAAGCTGCTCCCGCCGAAGACGAAGCCGATTTGAGATATACCGATCGTGAAGAAACTTCACTTGAAGCCTTTCAGCCGAAACCCCTGAATATACGTGCGCGGTTCCTCAGTATTATCAAGGTTACTGTTGACGGCAAGCCCCGAAGAAACAACCTAACAGAGTACGGAACGCCATTCAAATCACTGATTCGTGGCAACTTGAATGATATATCAATAGCTATTATACGAGGATATTTAAGAATGATTCGCCTAATCCCATTAACTAATGCGTTGTTGATTATATAAACGAAGAACTGCAGGGCGAATGTGACGGCTATGGGCTTAACCAACTATTAAACCTAGTCGTACGGTTTATGTTGTCAGTGGTATCGTGGGAATCTGAGCAATAAAGCGATAGTCACGTCTGGTAATAGCAGATGTAGATCTGGGTAACCAATTGTTATTGCAAGCTGGTGCTATCTA